>VZSF01007115.1:2007272-2052928 GCA_013398295.1 Chionis minor
CCCCCCCCAAAAAAAAATGAAAACAACCAACCAAAACTTCTCCCCGAAAAAAAACCCACAAAAAAACCAAAACAACCCCACAAAACCAAAACCAACCAACCAAATCATCGTTCAGATGAGTTCACTACTCTATGAGTATTTTTAACTTTATCCTAGTAAGAAATAAGTTGCTTTTACTTCGGATACTTTCCAATAAAGTCACAATCATATTTTCTTGAAAGTTACAATTTGTTTAATGTAATTCAAATGCCTCAAAATCTTAAAAGGCAGAATATGAACCATTCTGACTCTTGAATACATAGCAAGAGACTTTTACTTAGCTTGATCAGCAATAAAACAATATATAGATAAAAAAATAATGATATTCTTTATTGATTTAATAAAACCATCAGAATTAAAGAGGATTAAGTCATCCCCTAAGCTATCTAGCTCATGTATCTCTGGCCACTAGAGGAAGAGGGTATCAGAATTTACCCTAATCCACAATAATTTCAATCTCATGAAGCACAAGTGGAAACTCTGACTCAGAAAATGTACCTGGATCAAATTGCTATTTTCTGTTTACCCTCTTCATGACCTGTCACTACACACACACACAAAAAAACCCACCCACCCAAATTTTTTCCAATTATTTGTGAATCCTTCTCATCTTGTAAATTTAAGACAGCTGTGATACCTAGCTGGCAAATATTTAGCAAGGTGTGATTCCATCAGTCTCACCTAGCAATAGAGCAGTTCAAAGGCAATCCCCAATTACTTCAGCAGAAAGTACTTATGGTTTAATCTATGATGTCCTTATATTTTTTCCCCACAACCCAGTCTATTGAAATAGACTTTTCATATGTTTTTACAACGCCCTCTGTGAAACCAGGTCTGAGAAAACAGTTACCTGCATACCTCAGTTAAAAAAATCAGGCAAGCAGACCAAAAACCCCAAAAATATGTATTTCAACTGGGTTTCTAACTTTAGCTCATGTAACACAAGATAACTTATCAGAGGGGGAATAGGTAAAATATTCAAGCCAACTCTATAAAAATAATTCTAAGATGTTCTATATTTTGATATACAAGCATATTTTGATATCAGTTGTGTATCATTCCACTGAAAGCAACCGAACTTCAAAGTTGTATCTCCTGGCATAATCTGGCCATCAGAATTTTTATTACTGACGATTATGCATGAGTCAGAGGAGGGGAGGGGAAGGGAAATCATTGGAATTTCCAGATCCTTGGAAATGGCTTATCAGCTTGCTGGCTTCTAGTTAGGGAAGCCAAGTTAAATAATTTCCTTTTGCAGTGAATCCAAATCTTAAAAGTTTAAGGTGATGAACAAATAAATAGAACCTGTCCTAACGAATGTCATTCTATCTATAAAAACTATTCTGTTCATACAAACTCAAATACCGTTTTATTTTTTCCACTTAAAAAACACTGCAGAAGCTCCAGACACAAAGGCCCAGATCTACCCAGTTTCTTGCCACACTAAAACACTCCATTGAAGTGTATTACCCAACACACAGCTAGTGATCATCATTTCATATCATAACGTCTAAAATTCACTAATAAATAATAAATTCATGCAAGAGTGGGACAGGAAATAATTTTGTCTCTGTTGGGTGTCAGATGAAATCTTTTGCTTTTTTGCTGAGCTCAGAAAGAAGCCCTGACTATAACACACCATTGACCGAGCTGACAGAAGAAGAGGTAACGTAGTATTGCCTGACTCATTCCAATTATTTCAGAAATCAATGGGTAAACAAAGGCTAGCAAGACAAAATTATGCAGATGGGAGGAGAGAATAACCACTTGTTTCTTAGTTGAACTAAACTATTTAGATAGGCTACCTTTCTCACTAAAAAGTCTTTTTGGTCAATGCAAGAGATGTTTGGTAACATTGTCCCTACCTCTGCAGGTTCACTCACCAAGTATTTTATGATATCTGCACTTAATTAGCATGAAAAAAGGCAGGTTAAAAGACAATAAACTCTTGCAATAGCAATAACAAAATACTTTCAAGCTGTCTGTAGCCTCTTGAGCAAATGACAGGTTTCACAGAGAATGCATGTTAGCTACATTGCTTGATCCATGTATCAAAAGGAAAAAAGATAATTCTGAAGCTGTATTTCCAGAGGTTTGAGCACTAATAACTGAAAATGGTTGTAAATAAACTCATAAAGACCACATCCATCACTATCACCACCACCACCTTACATCTCATTAAAAGCACTTTTGATACAAAAGGGAGAAAACCTTTACAACTCTTGGAGAAAGAAGAAATTTTAGATACACGTTCTCAAAAAGAGAACAAAATACGCTCTCAGATGAAAAGTAATTGCAGTAGTAAAACAGGTCAGCCCTCCACTCAAAGTGCAGGGAGTACAGTACCAGTAACAGGAGACTCTTCTCACTTGCAAAGACAGAAAAACACAATCAAGCCAGAATAAATCTGCATCTAAGGTAAATCATCTACTTACTGCATTTCAAAAAGGCAATTCAGGCAATGTGAACAGAAACTATGCATGGCATTCCACTAGGTCATAATCTAAAAACAACCCAAATGACAGTACACCACTTCAGACAACATGGGAAGAATTAAAAACTCTCATTGTTTCTATTTCAAATGCATTATTCAAATAACACCTACTAAATTACAAAAGCCTTTTTAATGTAAGGTAACACAATGTATGCACAACATTTTCGAAAACTGGACTGCCAGAAAGTCAGTGTGCTTTTCCAGGTAGCCTAACACACCAGCATCTACAAGTATTCTGAATGTATTCACTGCTAGCACTTCCCAATGCAGCACTAAAACAAGGATTTTACAGACGGGTAAAGATGGAACTGTGAAGAAGCCTGCACC
The DNA here is from genome assembly GCA_013398295.1 of Chionis minor. Lineage (NCBI taxonomy): Eukaryota > Metazoa > Chordata > Aves > Charadriiformes > Chionidae > Chionis > Chionis minor. Next base: position 2,010,133 of record VZSF01007115.1, read on the forward strand.
ACTACTTTTCACAGCATATTCTGGGCAATTCTCTCACTTAGCCCTAAAATAAAATGGAAGTGTCTCCAGATTACCACTTTTCCAGTTGTCAGTCAAACACACTAGCTAACTAGTTATGGAAAATCAGATGCACAGATATAATCAAAATAGCTTAAGAATGATTTAAGAATGATGTACTTAACAGTACGTTAATTCCCAGTCTATCAAATCAGTTAATCAACAGCCATCTATTTCCTACTTTTCTTCTACCCCCTTTTACCATCACATAAATAAATAAGCAAATAAAAGCAGAAGAAAAGGGTTTAGCTTAGCTGGCTGAAGTCTTTAACAATGACTATAAGCTTAAACCCTCAGAACTCAGAGTTTTTCTGGTCGCTATGCTAAAATAAAAGCATACTTTTTTTTTTTTTAAAAGACCATATTCAGAAAAAACCCATCTTTTTAATCTTAAATTTAAGTAGCACATTTTGTATCGAATAGAACAATCTATTTACAATTTTCCAGTAGTTTACTGAAAAGTCTAACTTCAACTCTAATAATTTTTATAATAATGCATATGAACTCCTCTTTCTCTGCTAAATGGAAATCGAGCCACCTAAACTAACCACATAATAAATAATTTAGCATCCATCATTAAGATGTCACATATTGCACACATCACTTGTGGACGTTGTGACAGAACAAGCTGTATTGGTTTTAAATGGCAAGAGAGGAGATTTAGATTAGGTATTAGGAAGAAATTCTCTGCCGTGAGAGTGGTGAGACTCTGGCCCAGGTTGCCCAGTGAAGATGTGGCTTCCCCATCCCTGGAAGTATTCAAGGCCAGGTTGGATGGGGCTTGGAGCAACCTCACTGCTTATCTGGACATAAGGGTTCCTCCATGGGAATCCAAAGACAAAACTGGGACAAGAACCAGGATAAGAAGTCTTTTACTGGATTTCCACTTAATCCTCTATGGTGTCTTTTTAATCTCACCTGCCAGGAGAAACAGCATGATATTTTTGACAGAAGGCAGGCCTTGCCATCCACAGCACATCCACAGCTGCTGGACTGCAGTACCTGCCGTGGTCCTCATGGCAGCGTAACTGTGGCAGCCTGTGAAGCTGCAAGTACACCTTTTGTGCCAAGCCCGAAAACATCTCTCCGCCCACATGAGGCATAATGCTATTTACGCATCATTTGTACTTTCATGTGATTTTTTTCCTCCTACAGTTTCACCCAGGAGGAAGAAGGAAGAGAAAAAGATATTTTATTTATCTCATTTTAAAAAGTATTAAGAAACCATAGGCAATAATAATACCATCATTCTAGTAAGTTTTTTTGAAGGTTTATTGGAAAATAAAACTAAGTTTGCATATATACTTAATGTAATTTGATACATTTTGATATATCTGTAACTCTGAACTACCTTCTCTCTCCAGGAACACATTCCATTTTTCATCATGTCACTCAATCATATGCTCTCGGGATGAGGAATACAAATCTTCCTAATAGAATGATACGTGCAATTGGGAAAATACACACGGCTGTTTATCGAAAGTGTTTCCAGAGGTGTATCCATGGTATCTGCCCTTTTTTGTGTATCTTAAGTTTCACACATGCCAGTACTTTGTAACACGAGGGCGTGACAAAAGCAAGCAGAGGATCTAGGATAGAGTTCACTGATGAATTTAGGAGGAGAGGCTGGAAAAGGCTGCACATACCCAGCATAAAGTAAAATAACAGACTGTGCTTGAAGATGCCGAAGACCTAAAGACTAACATTCGTCCACAGAGATCCAAGCTCTCTCTTGCTCAACGATGCAACACAAAACATGAAGAAAACCCAAAATAGTCCCCCAAATCTCTACACAATACTCTACTGTTTTCATATGCAGCCTTGGTGTAAATCCAATGGGAAACCACAGGGAATCCCTAATCAGAAATACATCTACTTTCTGTAGAAAGCCATGCAAATAAGTAAACTGCAATCTTAGAAGCCTCGAAAAATGTTAAAACAGCCTCGTATTTGAAAGTATTTCAGGGCTGTGGCTCTCAACCTGCAATCTAGGAAAAATATTTGCATAATCAGTTTATCAAGGAATATTTTTGAAGACCATTTCCATTACAGTTCTGAACATCATGCAATTACTGCTTGCAAGAGGGTGATATAAATATGCCTATCGAGTGTCCTTTGCATTATTTATTTTGGATACTTCGGTTTACTCCAAAAGACAAACAATAAGCATTCTACTATCATAAGCTGGCTGCAGATACTGCAAATGCAGATAAAAACTTGGGGCGAGAAAGTGGTTGAACTATTTAATGTTCTAGTTCACCCACTAAGACAATAACTCAAATATTTGTTTTGTTTCCAAAATGTAATTTTCAGGTATGCCATTAGGGAGAGGAAGAGGAGATTAGAGAAGTATCCATACAAAGAACATTTCTGAACTGTACCTGTAAACATACCTACTTTTTTGTAGAACAATTCTGATTGCTTTACTGTTTTAGACCTATGCTAATGGAGCAGCATAGGCCTGGATATATCTTTCTAAGGAAAGAAAAGAAAAAAAGATTGAAATAAGGCATCCCGAATTTTCAAAGGGCCCTTTCTTCTAATCTATCTGCTTGGATAATGTGTCCAGAGTGGCATTTTGTAATGACAGCAACTTTCCAACAAATCAATAGTTATTTAATTCCCAACAAGCTCTCGAGTCCATTAAACCTGATTACATTCACCCATTTCAGTTGGGTGCAGTTATTTTTCCTACACCGGCACTTAATCTATAACAGGAACTTATGAGAACTTTCAAAAGCAATTTCAACATCAATCAGCATAGAGTGAAAGGCACGATTTGCTTGTAATTATTTATTGGACAGGATGGCCCAGGGTCTGACTGAGCTCTAGCGTCTGACCTTCACCCCCAAATTCTAATGGATATGAAGGCCTGCTTGATGTGTTCAAGTGTGCTACCGTGTCTCACTGCATAAAAAGATAGCATCGGGTTGCATGTCCCAGCAGACAGAGTTTTTCAATACCTGATAACAGCCACTGTGCAATGCTATCTTTCTGGCTTAGACATATGCGTCTGATATTAAGCCTAGAGTGAAGAACACAACTCACAATCTTCAATTCCTGAATGGACCTACATAGGAAAAAACCTGTTTCATGCTGAGATTGCCCTTCTACACCGGCTAACTGTTGTAGGAAAGCAGCATAATGAAAACGTGCCTCTCCTCCACAGCTAATTTGACTGATCACTAGCATGACACAGAAATGGCATAATGGACACATGTCTCTCTCGACCCTGTTAATGCATAATACCTACCTACTGCCCTTTATAGGATACACTGTGTTTTTTCATTTTGTCAATGCTTGGAAACGTTAAATTCTTTTTTAATGTCCTCTAATACTGTAGAGAACAGAATACTTCTTACTTAATTAGTGTCTACATGATCTATTCAAAATCCTGTCTAACAGCAGAAAATTCAGTAGTACCACTTCTTGATAAAAAACAAAGTAAAATCCAAACCAGACAACACAACTACTAGTAATTGCCAGTTAACTTCTAAAATACAGAACTCTTGCCCCAAAGCAAGATCTTACATTTTCAGGGCTCACAAGAATTAATACGATGTGCACAAATATTCTCTGAAGGTGGTCTGTTTCTATGCGCACAAAAACACAAACCCTTTTTCAATCACTGTGACGCATAACGTACGAATTAATGCATATTTAACACTATTCATGTTTGCTGTGCTAAAACACTTAACCTAAACACATCATGGTAAGTTACTTTGTCTTATGACCTGCCGTGGGAATGCTGACTCCCTCAGAAACCTAGAATGGATAGCAAATCCTCTGCCCTGTGGTCAACCTCGTGAAGCAATGGCATGAATTTTAAACAGCAGACAAATCAATACAAGCAAATATAGCTCAACTACACCATTTATTCAGCCATGAGAGATGTCAATACACAGATTAGGGTGATCCATCTTTTTGATTTCCTACTGTCTTCTCACTGACTACATGAGAGCTTTTGCCTGTATTAAAACTGTTTGCTTTCTCAACCATAAAAATTCCAATTATTACTCTAAGTGCACTAGAGTTAAGTTGCTTGTTGGAAGCGGCCTTGCATTACCTGAACAAGTCCAGCGAAGTATGGTGCTGCCGGCAGAATCATTGGCACTCCATATGGATGTAGCAAAACTCCTTGAGACGACAACATGGTTTAAGTGATAGTATTACTCCCACTAAAGCTAAACACATCAATTGAAAGTTAGGGGAAAATCTATATACCAACTTCTTCCAAACTCAGAGCTAGAACCAAATAACTTCTGTCAGGGGCAAAGCCCACATCAGCTGTAAAAAAAAGAAAAAAATTGACGTCAGCAACTCTTAATGTTAAAATTTTCTTCAGAGACAACAGATAGAGACAACAGCTGCAAACCTAACTCTACCAAAAAAGGAAGGTGCTATTTTGGGTTCAGCTTAAGTAACATGACTAACCAACTACTCTTTGTCAGTTCAGATTTTTAAGTACTATACACATACAGATCAAATTCTGTACAGATCTACCTGTTAGAATTCATTTTCCTATCAATTCTGGCATATACATGACAACAGTTACTATCAGAAGCCATTTAAAAAATAATCAGGTTTTTCATGATTGCATATATAAATGTTTCCCCGTATTTATAAGCTGTTAAACAATATTCATATGAGAGTTTAAACTTAAGTCTGTTACATTGGATACATATTTCCGGTTTGATTCATCATATTTTTCTTGCTTATTTTGAATATTGGAGCTAACTAATGCAAGCTAACTACTTCTATTAGCGTAAATTGTATTTTAATGGCTTTTCTAACCTTTCACAACATCTATGTTGTCACATTTATTGTAGGGTTTTTTTTTTAAAAAGAACAAATTTGATCTTCAGAGTATTTCGTATCTGTTCTGCAATTAAACTTACAGTCTTAGAGTAAGACAAAGAGCAAAATTCAGGCTGTTTCCCCTCTAAACAAAACAGATTTGCTTTTTAATGTACTACTTGCAAGACATTCTCTTCCACAGGTAATCATTTTTACTTTAGACAAAACAAACCTAGTGATTAACACCTGTTTCATGTGCAATGTATCTTCTATTGCAGATATGACTAATGACAAGAATTACAACTGAGCAAGATTTTTTTTTAATTCAAGAAAGAATTAGTTAGGTGCTTAAAACTCCACGTTACAAGTCAAAAACCAAAAATCCTCTCCTACAGAATAACCAGGGTGCTTCACATCACTAATTTCAGCTACTTGATTTTGTTGCATAATTACTTTCCCAGATAACTAATTGCAGACAAGATTTGATGCGATACTCAATTATTTAATGTCACATTTTGACCATCATGAAAGGTTTTCAGTAATTGATTCTCATGTATCAAGGCAGCCGTGTTGCAGGATTTAGAAATCTACCTTAGCGGCTGCATGTTGGCTGTCATTACTATCAGCCTTATACCATTTCCAACTTTAGATGTTGAATTGTGACCCTCTATGAGGCTCTTTTGAGAGTCTGCCAATAAGGACAGCAATTGTCACACGATGGAGTGATGCTTACCTAGATTCATCTCCCGTTACAGAATCCCTTCACTTTTCTGTTGGGGATAGTGCTGTTCACACTGGTTATCTGACTACGCTTAGCTATTAATCATATTTCTTGCTTTTCTCTTATTAAGCAACAGAACCCTGCAGTTTAATTATTAAGCACACAGTGGGCTGACACATTGTGGGTTTTGCCAAAAGATTTTCATAAATTCCAATACAAAACCAGTTATTAACTTTCATATGGAAATACATAAACAAAAGCTATATGTGAGACAGTGAGTTGCCATTACAACTAATTCAAAAGTATCTCATTTCTAAAAAAGTGTTCATTTTAACTATCACCTATTTGTTTGGTCTAACAGAGTGAGCTGCATTTGAAGAGAACGACAATCTCTTTCAGCCAGGAATGGAGATTATAAAATGGATTCTGCAAGCTTTACTCAAACGACTCCAGCGGGACACCTGACATACATAAGGATTGTTAAATTGCTCTGTAAAACACCCAGTCAGTTTTTTGTTTCGGCATGTATGTACTTGATGTTAGAAAACCTAAAAAGCAAGATGATTTGTACAGGGAAGCACAGGCTCAAGGGGAGTTTTTCTGTCATCTGTTTTGGGACAGTTTTTGCTTAAAATTTTCCTTAATTATTTTGGCACAAGGCAACACGGTGATGAAATTCCTGATGACAAAGTTGGAAGGTACTGTCAGGGCTGAGAAGAATATTATATAGAAAGTAGCGCTCAGCCTTACGGTCTGCATTAATAGAAACAGGATGAAATTCAATAATACACAACATAAGGTCATGCTTCTCTAATAACAGAAACTTCAGTTCTAAACTCAGGAGGAAGAAAAGCAGGACCTCATTGCATCTGTTTAAGGAATCTGAGCTGTTAGCGTGATGCAAACATAAAAAGGCAAATTATCAGTATTTCTTAATTTAATTTCCCAATTTCTTAGATATACTTCCAATAGCATACAGTTCTCTTCATCCTCAAAAAAAAAAAAAGGGTTAACTTCAACTACAGCAACTGCAGAGAAAGTCCTTTTTATGTTGTTCAGGGGAATGGAGCAACTATGCTATAACAGGAAGCTATGAAAGTTTGATTTGTTTAAACCTAGCAAAACAATCTGCGAACAGGGAAGAAAATAGTAGGAGGAAGAGACTGTTTAAACTAAGGACAATCCTGACACTGAAAATCAAGGAAAAACTAGTTATGAATAAATTTAGGTTGAAAACATGTTTTCAAGTTGTTCTTTAAAAGTATTTTAGTGTTGGTTAAGTGAGGGTTTAGAACAGCCTTCCAAATCCACAGTAACAAAAAGGATAGCTTACAAAAGAGAAAACAAATGATGCCAATAGTAGTGGTAGTCTGAACTCAGCAACTTATACGAGGACCCTTCCAGTCCCTTTGCAAGCAGCATAAACATTCCAGAATAATGAAAATATCAGATGTCTAAAAAGCATTTATATATACTACATTGCAGATTATAATATATGAAAAATAAACTTTGAAAATAAGCTGTAGTTACCTGTTTTAATGAAAGGATGCTTTGCTTGCCTCACTATAACAACATGCTTCTAAATGTATGGCACTCCAAATCCAAGCTCTGACTTTCTGGTTGGGCTCTTTGATGATGTCCCATGTGTGCACCAGCTACCTAAGTTCGCACAAACCTCTGTGAATCAAAACCACAGAAGTACAATACATCTTTACTCGCATCTCCGCCCCGTGCCAAATTCTGAACTTACGCCAATGCAACTACATCAGCTTCACCAGTTTATACCAACATATTTGTTCTCCCTCCCAGCCACACAAAAAGGAAATTTGTCTTGTTTTACATTTCACAATTAGTTAGCATTAACAGTCACTCCTGTTTTACAAGAATATATTGAATACATGACATTTGACCACAAAGAGTGCACTGAGGACTCAGAGAATAAGCCAGAAGAGTATTAAATATGCTAATAATTCTGTTTCACTTTAGCAGGACCTCTAATAGGATTAAGGTTAAGCACGAGCCCCAGTGTTTTTGCTAGGACAAAGCCAGAATGGTCAGCACTATGCACAGCAATCACCTGTCTGAAGCCACTGATGGCGACAGTACTTACTTCCTGCCTACTCCAGAAGTATTGCTCCCTGCAAAAAATTAAGTATGTGTGTGGGTGGAAAAGGGGACATCATCTCTCTCAAACAACTATACACTTTCACTTCCATTACATTCTAGAAAATTATAAAGCCGTTAGAAAAAAGTGACATGCTAAGCTATTTTCAATATGCCACTGGAGAGCATGTTTCCTTCAGCTATCTGTTTTCACACACACACNCACCCCCCCCCCCCCCCCCCCCCCGACTTTCTTTTTAATTAAAAACTTTCAAGGATTTTCTGGAACTGAAAATTGATTTTAAAAATGAAGGACAGAAGAACAAGAAAGTAGAAAAGCACTAGTTTTATACATAAAATATATATACACACACAAATAAAATACATATTCTTATTTGTTTCATTTCTGCAGAATTTTGCTAAAAAACATGTATGATTAATGAAAATTAATCTGCAGTTTTAAAAATTAACAAAAATATAAGAATTTAGTCCCATCGGACTGAAAACTCCCAGGTGATACTACCTGAATGACAGCTACGAAGCTCATACAATACATGCCTTTTTAAAATTTATTCATTAAAGTCTAGTTTTACACCAATAACACAATGCATTATTTGAATTGGTTAACATAAGAGAGCATAATTATTCTACACAGAAATTGACTGAACAATGAAACCTTGAAACCTGACTAGGTAACCCTGTTATAAACTCGCCTTCTAGAAAGAAGCTGGTTTTAAAGGTGAACAGCATAGGTTAAGCAAGCTAAGGTGGCAGTAGAAGGTCACAAAATACGTAAGTATTTCAGGTCCAGCAGCTTAATGCCATAATCTTATGTTTTAGCACAGAACCGAAGCTAGTGACAGGAGTGCTCTAATAGTGATTTCACTGAGGACTTGCCAAGAAGTCAGTTGAAATGGCGACCCCCGTAGAGTACAGATGCACCGAGAACGAAATAAAGCCAGAATTATGCCTGAAAACTGGGTTACACAGTCAGGTAGAACACCAAAAATTAAGATGATGCAAGAAGGGCCAAGGTTTTCATCCCACCTGCATATAATACCTAAATGGCGCATTAGACAACGACCAAAATACTCCCCCAGGCAAAAGCCTAGTTTTGCTATGGTTCAAGGTAAATAAGACTTTAGCAATTTCCTTGGAGCCACGTTGCCTGGAAAAGGCAGATCCCTGCAATGCAGTCATCAGCCAATCAATGAGGGGTGCTCTAATCAGATCCTGACAGAAGCAATCTATTTAGACTATCTTTCTGCCAAATAATTAATTCTTCTTAATGCCTATATCTAGTTCAAAATACCACAAACAATGGTTCTTCCAAAATCTATACAGCACCAACAAACTTCAAATAATTTCTACTTCCTTCCAACACTGGCCTAACTTCACCACCTCATAGACCATAAATAATTCAGGTACCAATTTGGCACTCTCTTCACAGCTTATGCTATGTCATGTTCGATTCCCTTAGGCTCTTCTTCAAACCTCCCTTTTTCTGGCCACTTTTTCCTATTCTCCAGACACTCTCAATTTTCTCTGTCAGATTTCTCAGTGTTTTCTGATAAGGAAAAATCAGAACTGAGAAGATAAAGTAGTTTCCAAGTCTCCTGATAGTTTCCATTATCCACAGCAACTTCCGATTATTGTCCCTAAAGAAGTATTACCAGAGCAGTACCATGCATGCTCCGAACGGGAAGGTGAGCTGCCATGGACTGATTAGCATTGTGTGAGGTAAGTAGACCCAGGCAGTAAATGAAATATTGGCAGATAGAAAAGATACTGTCCTGCATGTCTTCCATCCTCCCAACCATGGCTGCTGCCACTTTTATAACTACTATGCTTCTCTTCCAAAGACTATTTTTACCTTTCTGCAAAAACCATTTGGGTCCAAAGGCTCTTCAAGGGCACCAGAAGCACTATCCAAACTTGACCCTCCCATCCTCAGCTGACTCTATTCCACTCTTCTAAGCAAAGCTTGAAGTACATGGAGGAGCTGTTCATGCCAAGTATTAATTCCCCAGCCAAATCCTATTATACTTAACAGTAGGACCAAAATACAACGTGGATACTTCAGTGATTTTTAAAGTAGAAAAATATCATCTATACAAACTAAAGATATTTACTGATCTCATACTGATGCGAGTATGATGGATGCTATCGGTTTGTTGTATTTATTAAGCATCTCAGTTTACACTAGTGTATAGGGCAAGGGTATAAAACTGTTCACAGCTGGGAGAACCCACCTTTTTCAACTATGTGGAACACTTGTGGGATACAGCATATTTAGTATTAACACATTTTTCTTCCAAACTTAAAATTTCTATCTGAAAATTAGATTAGCTCTTTGGAGCAAATTAAAAACTAGCTGCAGTTCTAACCTTGCTGAACCTAGCAGATTCTTTCAATCAGAAACCAGCGGTGCTTCAGCTTCATTGAAGTTCAACTTTCCAGCCTTTTTCTTTTACGTGTACGATGGTGGCAAATTCAGAGATTTCAAAGATAAATAATTATAGTCCTGCTGAGCTTCAGACATAATCACCTCTAGGAAAAACTTAGGAAGCATATTTGGGAAACGCTTTGTAGCCCTAGAAAAAACCAAGGCTTTCACATTATAGGCCAATTAGTCTTATGTGATTTGAAGGGCACTTTCTCAGCAAATGTTGGTCTCTGAGTATACAAGCCAATCCTTTTTCTTTGGTTTGACTAACTCCAAGATTTCACTTTTGTTGTCAGTACTGTGCGCTGATTCACCTGCTGCTCTAGTACCTCACTGACTAAAGAATGGCATGTTTATTTTGCATTTCTTTCTGAATGCTCCCACAAAGACCACCTCTCCTTTCCCTCCTTGCACTGCCACACAACACATCCTTTTACTACATCAGCAGCTATACGGTACCTGTCATCACCTTCAAGGGCTCACTTCGGCCTATTCCTACCCTAGCTATTACTGTGAACAACTGAAAGATTAGTATCTTCTTCATATTGCCTTGACTATTACACTCCTTCACACACTCAAAATGGCATCGATGCCTTCTCCTATAATTTACTGATACCAGGTAAGAACTTCCTATAAACATCTCCGAATGTACTCTCTCAGCCCAAAAAAACCTCACCTCCTCTTGCCAGAATGCTGCAAAAAAACATTGGCTGGGGGATGAACTGACTACTGAGTGGCACAATAACCGATCTCTCTGTTCCTCTGCAAGTCAGCTATACATTTGTATCCATCTTAGCCTGTAAATTCCTTTGGAAGAGAACTGTGTCTGGTACAAGGAGATCGTCACCTATGACAGTAATATGAAAGAACACATGCAGAAGCTATACACCTACTTAGTTTCCCTTTTTCAGGAGCATGCGAAGCCAGAGATTTTCACATAAATGGCTTGCCTCTTCTACATCCACAGGAGCCTCAGTTCCTGCTTAGACTAGATTGCTAGAAATACCAGGAATTGCCTCCTGATAGCAGATAGAGCGATTTACCCTTTAGTGAGTCACAAAACATTCACTTACATCAGCAATGGATGTGTGCTAGAGAGGGGAAACAGGTTTAAAAAAAAAAAAAAAAAGGAGTTAAGGGATGCCTCTGTGGCTAGACTTTCCTTTGGCTACCATAGAAACGTGAGGACCTGTCATCATCCATACGGATCCACAGCACAAAACTGGAGACCAGTCTGTGAAACACTACTCCCCCCAAAAAAAACCCAAAGAGCTTTGGGTGCTTTTTGACTTATCTGTGTTTTCATATGAAATAACAAAATTCTGAATCACAACTAGATTTGTCTTTTTGTGCCAGCTTTCGTGTCAAAATTGAACCAGGATGAATCTGGGAACTTCAGTCACTTAATATGCTGAACACTGAATGAGGTAGAAGGATAACATTAGACTATGCAAGAAGTCACACAGAAAAACATCTCCTAAAGATACAAAAAGTGGTGCAGGACACATGGTGATGCAAGCCATTTGTAGGGCAGCTCCTTCCATTAACAACTGCCATGGCCCTGTACAGATTCTGTTTGTGAAGGGAGTTTCTCGGACTCCTATTGTCCTGGATTACTCAGAAAAGTTAGCTGCAGAACTGGAGGTAAATACCACTGCATTAACTACCAAAACTTGATTCTGACGTGTGTACATTACTATTTGTTCCCAGCACCGAAGATGCATTGCAAAGGTCCTCATTATGTTTCTTATGTCCTAATGAGCACTGCATTGTCTTCCTTTTCTTACAGAGTTCCACACTGGCTTTTATCACGTAATTCCTATTGGCTGGATAGTGTACCAAATCAGTTGTATTTTCACTGGTGGCTTCTTTGAGAACACTCTTTCCCGTCTCCAGGCTACTTTAGATATCTTTCACTACTCTGCTCCTGAGTTTATCTACCATTTCTTAAAAAGTTCAGATAAGCCTCCCATCTATGTGAAGCTAAGCACTTTTGAAAATTTTGCATGAAATGTATAACAGACACTTTCAAGATCTCATGTGTTTGACATCACGCAGATACATAGTCAAACCACCGAAAATGACATACATCTTCCAGTGGAATAAATGATAAGCAGTCTCACATATAACATATGTCTTTATTTTAAAATATTTTAAAATAGGCAATATTTAACAAAATACGTATTACTGTCATACTTTCACATATTTTCCTTAATCTCATTAATTTACTCTTCTTTTTCATGTGCTGGATATAACATTGCCCAAGAAACATGTATTTTGGCGTGTATTTTGCCAACAGGCAGGAGCAAACTGTAATCTTCCCCTTGGGGTACATTCATTTGCAAATACAGACCAGCAGCAATAAAATACTTTTTTCCTTGCAAATCAAGAACAGACTGACTTCTAATCAATATCCACTCTTAATGAATCCTATTGATATACCCAAGCAATGCCATGACAGATCATCACCCATTTCACACAGGATTTTTGCCAGCACTCAAGCACACAACCAGTCTCGCACAGTATCAGTTCCTGGCCATCTTCTTGTTGACATCAACATGCATAAAACAGGATCTTAGGAATATAATAGTGTATTCTAGAACAAACAAGCCACCTGCCTGCCACTGTCATCTATCAGGATTTGGCTGTGTGGAAGTGATAGATAGCCACATATTTTTATTGCCAAATCTTGTCAGACTTCTCTATTGCTGTAGCCAGGCTACTCTGACCACTCTATCACAGGAAGATACGACTTCTTCTTGACCCCAATTAGTACATTCATTATTCATCAAATTACAGTTTTCATTTGCTTCCCTTGGAAACAGCAGAGTATCACTGTGAGGATCTTCCAATACAACTTCAGCCCCTTAATACACACAGGATTTGCTGACAAGTAACAGCTACTCGCTCCCCTGAGTAAAGTTCATATTAGTAGGACTGCATGGTGAATCATGAGATGGCGTTAAATCATGCCTCCTGCCTGTATAAATACATCATTCAAGCACCCCACTACGCCAACCGCAATGGCTTGATTGCAGAAACCAGCACAGGGTAGATATCCTAAGTGAGCAGGGTGCCTTGGAGAAATAACCTATTCAAACCCCCAAATAATAAAGACCCTACAGGTCTTTAAAGGGATCAGAGGGAATTTCTGTTCAGAACTGACAAGTTTCATATTCTCCAGAGATGAAATATCAAGACTTGAAGGCATTAGATGTAATACCAGCTATAATTCAGCCTATTCAAGACATTAGCCACAGTTTTTAAGTACTGAAGTTTAGCCAAGAACTACAAGCTTTGAGCATCTGAAGCAGTCAGGATTTGGCTGAAAGCATTAGAAGACGCAGTTGATATGAAGTTTGCCTCCAAATTTGAATACCACAAAGTTAAGACAGCTTTTTCAACTTCATTGCTTCTTTATGCCTGAAGTCAATTCAGTCTTGTAGGTACCTCCTAATACAACTGTCTGGAGACACACTTAATCCCATGTTCAGCAATTCAGCTGCCACTCCTAAACGCAGTCTGATGTTGTGAAGGGGAGCTGCTGTGCGCGGCCTGTCCAACCAACAGATGACATATAGCACAGGAGCACCTGCCTTTTCCCGAGACCGGTCAGATCACTTCTGCCCACAGTCCAAGGGTCTGGGGACTGAGGCCGGGTCAATGTGAGTGGAATTGTTTCTATACTCTCTGCAGGCACCTTCGCGTAAACTGCTAATACACAAGAAAACTACTTGGAAAAGATAAAGTTCCCTGGATTAAGCTTTAACAAAGCTTCCTAGTAACACAGTAAGCAGATCTCACTCTAAAGAATTGCATCATCTGTTTCCTTTCCTTCTCCCCCACCCCCTTAGACAATATTCAACTCATTAATTATACATTCCAGTCCTAAATTCATTCACTATTCACTAAATACATGATTTTCTTCAGCAATCACAGTGGACACTGAATTCGTGTGAATACTTGATGTCTAATGTTACCTCTCACAACGTCCTCAGGACAACGTAAACCTACAGGGATCGTGCTACTAATCAGAATAACAGAAGAGGATAGACTAAGCACCAAAACCAGAAAACCATAACAAACTTTTATCAATGTCAGATGGTCAGAGGCTTTTCTGTCATCCACTTACAATCACAGGATGTTAGGGGTTGGAAGGGACCTCTGGAGATCATCCGGTCCAACCCCCTGCCAGAGCAGGTCCACCTACAGCAGGGGGCACAGGATGGCGTCCAGGCGGGTTTGGAACGTCTCCAGAGGCAGAGACTCCACCACCTCTCTGGGCAGCCTGTGCCAGGACTCTGCCACCCTCAAAGGAAAGAAGTTCCTCCTTATGTTCAGATGGGACTTCCTATGTTCAAGTTTGTGCCTGTTACCTCTTGTCCTATCACTGGGCACCACTGAAAAAAGGCTGGTCCCATCCTCCCGGCACCCTCCCTTTAAGTATTGATAAGCATTGATGAGTTCCTCCCTTAGTCTTCTCCGGATGAAGAGACCCAACTCCTTCAGCCTTTCCTCGTTAAGGAAGGTGTTCCAGCCCCCTGATCATCTTTGCAGACCTTTGCTGTCCCCTCTCCAGCAGCTCTCTGTCCTTCTTGAACTGGGGGCCCCAGAACTGGACACAGGACTCGAGTTGCCGTTAATTCCTTGGATATCAGAAGGGAATACAGAAAGGATGGCCTTTTTAATCTCACCTTCATTTAGGTTTTAATCAACCTTTGTCAGTGCCCTTGGAGCACACCAGCAAAGGACTGGTATAAATTTGTGTAGAGAAGAAGGACAACAGAAGAGGATTATTTCTATTTTTATGGAAATCAGTATTATAGCTGATATTAAGGTTATTAGTTGGATACAAGCAACATTTTATTGCTGCAAGAAATAAAACAAAAAATAGTCCCCTCCTAAGACCTGAGATATAGCCAGTTCTCCTGCAGTGCAACATAGGAGAATGAGACACCATAAAATTTAACTCAAACTCTTCGAATTGAGAGCATCTCACCTTTTCTCAAGATTTTTCAATAGTGATCTGTTCCTAGCCAGAAGAAAAGTAACCCATGAAAATAAGAAACGTAATATTCCCCTACAACCTTTGACTTGTGTATCTCAACAAACATGAACTGCACTAAAAGTTCATATCCTGCTGTTCCCACAGACGTAACTTTTGCACACCTGGATTATAAATGCTATTACTGGAACTCTATTATCTCTCTGGTGTTACAGTGACAGAAAAGTGCTACCTAGCTGCTTCTACAGAACTGTCAGATTTCAGGATAATTAGCAAGTCAAATGGGACTAGTGAATTCTTATAGAAATTATTTTCAAGGTTTTTATAATTACCTCTATTTTTTTCTTAATGATAGGTCTCCTTCACAGCCTGCTTCCTTAGATGCTTGTGTAATCTAGTACTACTGCATAAGCAATGGAAGTTAACAACCTCTGTTGTTGTCTACTGATCTATTTGGCCATTTGTGGTACTACTAAAAGAGCTAAATTTTCTGAATTCTTATCCTCTACTGTTCAGCCCTGATTAACTCTTTAAGATCATACAAACAAAACTGAACAGTTTTGTGCTGCATAGCCCTAATTCCTCATGAAACTATGCAAATAACCAGCGTCCACCACTACCACAGATCAGATGCTGCCTACTGTAACTCAGCTTCCTTCATAAATCCGTGAAAATAACACTTTCGCTTCAAGTTTCCATAAAGTGGTTTCAAAGTTCATTTTCTGCTGGAAGAGGGCACACACCACTTGCATAATTTTAGTGTAAATAAGCACTTAAAACTATTCTCAAACAAGAATATGATGATGAGAGAAAATGCACATAAACTGTACAACGCATTCATTTTAAAGCAAAGCCAAGGATACCATCCTTAGTGAAGTCAATAAACCGAGTTGACCTACCCCAGCAGAAATTCTGATCTTGATTCTTCTCTCCCATTAAAATCCACCTCTGCATTGGAGACCAGAAAAAAGCCCGTGAATGCTGTTTTGCCACACATGCATTTGAAGACACCTGCATGGTTTTGTTTGCGTGTATTAAAAGTTATGATTTGTTTTAATGAGCAGTTCCTGAGACACCCCCTACCAAACCATTTAGCAAAAAAACACCATAGAAAAAACCCCAAACAAAACCACAGTTCCTTCACCGCCCACCCCACAGTGGGTTTCTGGAAACACCTTGAAAACAAAGTTCCCTACAAACAGCAGCATTACTTTTTATTTTTTTTGTAATTTTTTTTAAATTTTTTTTTAAAGAAAGCTGTATTTAGAAGTTCCTGTTTGGGTTTCCGTTTGTCCCATGCTTGTGGGAGAGTCAAAACTGCAAGCACAATCCTGCAGATCTATTGAGGAACATTCACTGACACTTGAAGGAACAGATCTGAAATCCCTGTTTTGTGTTTAAAACTTCTGCTGCTGAGGCACATGGATAGGTGAGAGGGACATTACGAAGTATTTCTACGAGCCCTTGGCACAAAAAGGTATTTTTATTCTACGCTAAAAACCGCATGTCATTTTGCAAAATGACATTTAAACAAGAACATAAGTCCTACACAAGTTAAGTATACATACTTTTCTGAATAACTATGCTTACTACACTTTTTTCCCTTTGAATTCAGATCTTTATGCATATACAAGGGGTAGTTTAGCTCCTGTTAAAACAATATTGAACAACTTACTTTCAATAGAAAACCTGTGTACATAAACCCACCCCATCCCATCAACAGTGTTTCAAAGGCCTCAAACGTACACAACGTAAGAAACAGCTATAGATAGCTGTATCTCTAGAACAGTATACAGTGGCAGCTCAATAGCCAGGAAAAATTACAAACTCATGTTCTTCTTTAACCATGTTTAATAGGTGACTTTGTGCAATGATAAATGCTACAGAAGGACTAATTTTAGTATTTGTTCATCATTAGCGTCTGGAAAATTTTCTTCTGTATTTTATTTTTGAGGCAAAAACAATCGTGTGCCATGTAGTTGGAATTTTTCAGTGATTTATCTTAATCCGTCCAGAGAGAGTACAGTGGAACATCAGTGTTACATGAAGAAACTTAAAAGAGTTGACAGGTACATTAAAAACAAAACAAAAAAATTCAAAACAGGTAACAAAATAAGCACTTTTCCAACAGGATATACACATTTATAGAAGAGTCAAGTTCTACAGTGTTGTTTCCCTGCTCGTACAGTACAACTTCTTGGGGCAGGGCAGTAAGAAGGGCTGTTCCGCCCTGAGTAAGAACTGTGAGAGTAAAAGCAGTTTGAGCATTGCATTCCCCAGCTGATGCTCTGGCAACAGTGTAAAACTTTACTTAAAAAGAATTCAATTTAATTAATAATTTTTCTGTAATCAGTAAGAGCTGTTTCAGTAATAAATGACAGTTAATACACATTTCTAATTTCTGATTAGCATTCACAACTCAAAATAATTATTTAAATATAAAAATGTATGGTGAAATCAATTTAGTAGTGGTAAAATCAGCTTAACCCAGGTATTATATACTAGAAATTCAGTATTAAATAAAAACTGCTCGAGATCATAAAATTTTTTAATGGAGTAGCACTTATTCAACCAAAATAAAAGACTATTGGGCAAATACTAGACAACTAATTACATAATGTACCTTTACAAAATTACATAATATGGGTGCAGCTTGTTTCCCTGTTTTCTGTTTGAAAAATAGATTGTTTAATAACCCATCAAAGCTATCTGTAAACCAAGGAAACAATAGAGCAGATGTTGACTGTTGTCTTGTGCCTCACAGACATAATTAAATACAATGAAACACTCATGCACCCAAATAATAGAGGACAAACAAACACAAAAATGGTACTCTAGAAACATAAACTTCATTTACTGGGCACCTGTCTTGTATTAATCTGTAATATTTAAACCAGAGATGAAAATGGAAAAGAAGATATTTGTCTGCCTTCAGACTACAGAACAAACTACAAAAAAAAAAATTCCTCTCTGTAGTAAATAGCTTTCACTTCTGCAATAGCGATTCCCACATTGTTGCCTTTCATAAAGCTAGGAGGGAACCAGATTTTCTAAAGTAGCCAAGACAGGGCAGTCACATTTTCTGTAAGCAAAACCTACATGAATCAATGAGACTGAATGATGCAAGTAGAGTAAAACACTGCACCTGCTGTGTGATACAAAGTCTCAAGATTCCGCAGGAAAGACAGACTCCCTTTAATTGCAAAACACGTTCCCTGTAATTATTTTCTACACCATCACTACCCACCCCCTTTTGGAAAACAGTAACAGAAAGTAAAGATTAGATTCCATAAATAGCAAACCCAGTGTTTCTTTTCCAGGAAAGTGTCCCATAACATTGTTTAATATTTCACATCAGAATTTGAGAGCTTCTTTTAACAACCGTCCTTCTTTATTTCTATAATCAAATGCAAATACATATTTTCTTTAGTAATATCAACATTGATCCACTATTTGAAAAGAATCTATATGTGAACTAATACAAAATTAAGTACCCAATCCTGCAGCTGCCACTAGGAAACAAAGTTTCCAGATAAAAAAAACAACTTTGAAAATTAACACTCACATTTATCGCAAATGAACATGGAAGCGTATTTTTGCTAATAAAAATTATCTTGATTTTAAAATGATAAATGCTTTAATAAGTGTTATTTAATTTTTAATTTTAAACAAAGAATACAAAATTGCTTTATTTACTGCAAATATATTTTGCCTTTACATTTTGTTTAGTTATTTCTAAGAAACAAGACAGAATGTAATGTGATCTGCATCTCTTTATGTTAATAAAACCATTCTAGCCTCTTTCCATAGACAACACCATAAAGCATAAATACCAAATGGAAAACAAATGGAAGCATAATGCCACTGTGAAGCAAACCAATCATCCCTAAAGCAGCCGAGATAGATCTCATCCAGTAGTTCATTCATTCTTTATAGAAAAGAAATAAAAATATTCCTAGGTGAATCAGATTAAAAAAAGAAAAAAACACCCCACCCTCAGCAGCTCTGAAAGGTTGTAAAGCACTAAATTCCTTTGATTTATGAAGGCAGCATCCACTGCATTGAGCAAAACAACTCAGCATGCCAGGACCCTTTTCCCTGAAATTCCTTTATTAACACAACCTGGCTCTGCTAGTGAACAAAAGCAGTGGTGCGGTGTGTATAAATCATTAATACTATGCTGTGCAATGGCTGAATTTCCTGTGTGAGCTGGAAAGCCTTCCTGCACAACAGGGATTTTGGGGTTGGAATTGGCTGCTATGAAATGTACTTCATCATTCTCTGTGTTTGACGCTTCCCAATAGCTTTGTACTTTTCCTTTCCTTTTTCTCCCCCAAGCCCAGAAACTGCAATAGAAATTTATTGGATTTTATGTCTGCAAATAAAGGAAGAGAAAAGAAGGAAAGAAGCAAGCAAGCCCACTAAGGAGTAGAATCCTTGTCCCTTCATTTAAAGACAGGCTGCGTTCAAATAAAATCTACTAGTTACGAATAAAATTTGAATTTTTTAAATGTTTAGTTCACCACTTCAAACTGAAAAAGAAACCGAAAAACCCCACTGTCTTAACCAAAAAAACCCCAAAACCAAATCAAATATCACTGAAAAGGTGACTCCTCTCCAAATGAACTAATTTTCCATTGGCCCTTTTTTTCTTAAGAGCAGGCAGAAAGAAGGGCAATGTCTGGGCAGGAGGAATGCCTGAAGTTAGCTCTATCAGTTTGTTACTTTAGATGTACCAAAAAATCATTCCACAGAACAAGAGGCAGTTTCACATGCACTTGTTAAGTGTGGTATTCTAAGTGGAGCTGGAAAAGATGGTACCAATGGGGAAAAGAAAACCCAACCAACCAAAACTTATGGAATTGCAGTTTCTGAATACTCCTGCATTCTTGCAACGAAACACACTGGACTTACGGAACCATGTGTGGATAAGGAACATCAAAACTACTTATCTTACCTCTGAAGTATATGCAATACAACAACATCAAAGTTGATGTTTTTCTTAACCTTTGAAATGAAACAGCAAGTAGTCTTTAGAAAACATTCTGCAACGAAATATTCCTTTTGGGGGTAGACTTAGGAAAACTACAGAGTGTGATAGAGAGAGATTAATGCTGAAAAAGCAGTCTCAAACCATATGCTACCCATCAGGAAAAATGACACACATTATAAAGGTAACTAAGGATACAATCAGTCTTTCAGCTAGGCCAAGAGCACGATTCCGAATGTATCAAGCATCAGCACCACCGACAAATGACTTTATCACCATCTAAATGGTAAATATTTAAGACACTTGGAATGCAGTTTTGCAAAAGGGAATGAGCTAAAGTCAGAATAGGGAAACATTCCAGTGTGCCATTTTACACTTCTGCAGCCATCCAGCAGACTAAAGATTACAAGAATAAGCCTGCAATGCATGCAGAAGTCCCTCTGCATTACACAATAATGACATTCTGAACGGAAATAAATGAAGCCCCTGCAGTGCTATTCTGTCAGCTTTTGAAAGTAAATAACTTCGCTTCTGACAAGAGAGACATTTTTTTCCTCCTGCCATACAGCATTAATTGAGCTGCGCAGCCACGTAACATCCCAGAGACAGGAGTAATACATGACATGGAAAAAATAAGAAAGGAGGGAACACTCATGGAATATATGGGCTGCCTGACGACTTCTCACCCCGAAATTTTTACACTTACTCTGTTTTGACAAGATTTTATTCTTGGGAGAACTTTTTTAAAAGGTTTTTTGTCTCCCTCTGTAATGCTTACTAAAACTTATTTCAAACAAATACTCTAGATTCACACTGTCTTATGAAAGATGGTGCCATTATGAAAACATAAGCTTATATTTTAAAACTTCTTATCACTCCTTGCTTGTGAAGGAAGTTCCATGCCCATAATCATTACCTGTAATTGACTATTTAATTCATAGAAGGCTTACTGGTCACAATAGAGATAATCAAGATAGCTATAAAAGATGAGGCTATGAGAAGCAAAACCAAAGGAGCAGCCTTCAAAATGACGTAATAGTAATCGTAAACATCAGTGCAGTCAGCAAAGAATTGAGGCAAGACATATCATTGGTGTATACACACCTCACAAACGCGAGATGGTACTGTTAAATTTAAGCAAAGTTACAAAAAAGGCATATTCAAGATGTTACAGATGGGAAGATCAACAATTTTTGGCATGTTTTGATATAAAGGGTCAAAAAGTAAGTTTAGAAATGGTCTAAGATGAAAGCACTTGCATTCTTATTCATGAGCATCCAAAAAGTAAGTTTTAAGTACTTAAGTACTTCAACTCCACACACTTTCTCCTGTATCCGGGGGGAAAAAAATAAGAATCAGGGACTCACTATGAATGAAAAATAATTCACTGAATGCTTCATTTCTTACTACAGTATCTAATTTTGATTCTGCATGTGTTCAACACAACGAAAAAGAGCAGGATCAAAACACAGTGAGATCTCTCCACAGCTGGAGCCTGCTATAGTGCAAAAGACCAAAGGCCCAACTACAACTAGTCAGGATACTATAGGCATTAGATATGCTGTTTTCTCTAATTAAATTCACTGGGCTGCTGCACTGACAGAGTAGGAGGGGAAGCAAAACGTAAAAGATGTCAATGGCGCTGCACTAGGCAGCTCAGAAGTAAACGAGCAATGCTAGCAAAGAAACGACAGGAGTTCCTCAGGAGAGCTCTTGTACTGCACATCACACTTTAAAACTTATAAATCAATTGCACATACACCTTCCAAGGCAGGAAAGCTTGAAGGATTCTTAGAGGGTGTTGACTTCTCCTTTCCACTAATATTATTCTAACTCTATAAAGTATAGTGATAAATTCTAGTGTCACAATTTTCATCACTTTCATTTATACTACCTATTAAATACTTAAAAAATATTTTAAGCAGAATTAATATTAACATGATGATAGTACCTATTTACGATGCCAGAAACACTTTGAAAACTAGAAAACTTCATAGTTTAGCATTGCATGGCTACTAGTCAAAAAAAATCTAAACAAACTGAATGAAATATCTACTAGTTGCCCTGAGAAAAAACTGCTTAAATAACCCACACACACATTCCTTGGCATAAAATACCACTTTTTTTTTTTTATTTTGTAGAAAAAACCCATCCATGTACATACTTAGCAAATACCAATGAACAGTGACAACTTACGAATAGCTCACAACAACAAATCCAGCCACTTTTCTGAAGGGTTTTAAAACATTCAAAGAGCCCGGTTATAAAAACAATTATTCTAAGCCAAAAATATTCACCTGCTTCTGCCACATGGAAGCTCCTTTGCAGCTGCTCTTGCTCTTATATTCCAAAGCAGCAAGTAACCTTCTTAACTGATTCTGGTTGGTTGGGGGTTTTTTGCGTTTGGGGTTGGTTTGTGGTGGTGGTTTGTTTTTTTAGTGGTGGTTTGGTTTTTTTCCTTCTAGTATTCAACGAGGGAAGTACTTAACTAAAGCACCTCCTCTCACTATTGTGAGAAGAGACTGACCTTGTTTGACAACGCTGTAGTTAAATGCCCCAAACTAGCTCTTATTCAGAATGAGCTCTGCTATAGCACTTGATCTCTAAGCCACTTCTCATTAGTCTCTGGAAAACAACAAAGCAGCTCTTGAGAGACAAAAGGTATGTAAACATTTTAATTTGTCTTGAATCAGAGGTGGAGTCTCAAATACCAGCTTCAAAGCTTATTGGTGAATACCAAATGTTCTTATTTACCCTAGTTAAGATGAACAGCACATCAAGACATCATTCCTTACTTCTGCATTAACAGTATTTCTGAATGCAATAACTACACTCCCACCTTTTGAGGTCGGTTTCACTCATACACTAAATTCCCTAAGTCTGCCACACTTCCCCCCTAGGTGCAAATGCATCCACATGATATTGTTTGCAACACAGTAATTCCTTTTGTTTGTTTGTTTTAATGGAGTACTATAATTTATCTGGTGAAGTACAGGGGTTTACCCTACACGTATGAATAAACAAGCACTATCTTTCTCTTGGGGCAGTGAAGCTGGTTAAACGAATCAGAAAACCCTGAAAATATTGCCTACCCTCAGTCCATCAGCTACTGGACACTTATTCAAGGCCCAGCTGTAAGAAAAACAGATGGTGAGTGAGCATTAGTAACACGGGCTTCTTTTCACTCATGCAGTCATAAGCAGAGGTTTTATGTTCTCACATGAAAATTGCCATGAAATAGCAGACTGAGGAACCAAATTGTGCAAAGACTCCAATTTGTAAGCTAACAGATGCTTAAAATTTTCATGAGCTAAAGTCAGATTAACTGATTTTACAGGAGAGCCACAGAGTGAGCGAATACTATAACTGGGCTAGGTAAAGAAACATCAGTTATTGAATTCAACTACCATACCTGATCCTTTGAAGACTCACTAAAGTATAAAATGCAAAAGACAAATACTTAGAACTGTAACTGCACTGGTGGCATTCAGCAATTGATGTGCTTGGGCTCTACAGAAAAAGGTAAACTGTACCCAGGGATTGTTCATCCATTTTAATTCTTTACACAATTTTAGCACAAAGATAATCTGCTGTAATCCTTATTCCATTATTGACACTATTGACTACATCAATTGAAAATGCTACCAAATAAATCAACGTTGAATTAAGCCATGAAGAAAGAATGTGATAAAAAGTCTTTCAGACTCTTATAAATCATCAGATCCAGAAGCACGACACAAGTAATGGAGTGGGGAGTTCAGCTTTTCTCCATAGTCATAATGCTTAAGGCCCAAATAAAATTACACTGATTTACCATGTAAGCACTAATGGAATAGCTGGGGTAGAGAGGGAGGGTTTGTTGGGTTTTGTTTTGTTTTCACAGTGGATTCTTTTCGTCATTGATACGAGAGCTGTACCGTGAACTACTTTCTTGTTAAAGACAGAAAAGGTTGATATTGAAGTTTCAGTTCAATTGTTTTCGATCTGTGAATGTCCACTATGAGCAATTGCTCCATTTAAGAGAAATTACCCTTTGTACAAACCACCTCACTATTTAAAACAAAGCACATCTATCATCATTAAACATTAAAAAAAATACCAATTTCAAAATAACGACAGCAGCACTGTACACTATGACATGGAATATTATGTGATGTTGCAAAACAACAGTCGACTTTGTTACTTTACTCAGAAAATACCAAAAAAATAACCCTATGTCCAGGCAAACATACATCTTAGGGAAATACCAGTTAACAGAACTAAACCTCCATTAATACATGCTAAATCCCAACTTACAGGCAGTTGAAATTTTGCTGCAAATATTACTTCACACTAACATTTGATCTAAGCTTACAGTCAAAAATTATTTCTTGCATTGATGTGTCATATTAAGGAGAAGAGAAAACAGATGTATTTAGCTGTTTTCTAACACTACGAAGTATTACCAAATGATAGGCCGCACTATGAATCCGAGTTCCCTTTTGCTGTATCTTTAAATATTAACACTCAGTAAAATTCTAATCCAAATGCATCTACACTTTTCCCAACCATCCCCATCTTTTTAATGATGCAATATAAACTCCCAAATCAAAACCGTATATCCTCCTTCTGTTCATTGCTGCCACCGATACAGTCATTTTGGTTTTAATGCTGTTTGAAAACTCTTTCTGGACTTCTGAAGTTAGAAGCATCTTAGGAAGAGAACATCCAAATAATTTCAGACCATTTCAAACAGCTTAACTAACTTGGGAGCATCCTTCAGTTTTTGTTGGCTTTCTCAAGTGAATATCTTATTGACAGTTAATCTATAATGTGGACTAGGCCTCTGTATCTCATTTATTTTCAACTTTATTTTCAACAGTTTAGCTTTAGAGGTTTTTAGGTAAAGCATCCTGTATGCACAAACTGTTTTAAAAAAATTCAGTTCCTCACTTGGCTTTTAAAACATTATATACGTGCATAATCTGGAAGATATCAGAGCAAATACTTAAGTTTTTAACACTGGACAAAGTAGCAGAGCACTTCTGTAGGTACACTGTGGAAAACAATTTATCCACTAAGCAAAGCGACCAAGCAGTGTTAGTTTGGCAAGTACATAATGGCCACTTTAAAATCACTACCAAAACACTGATTTTTCCCAAATGAGTAATACAGCT
Organism: Chionis minor; assembly: GCA_013398295.1. Classification (NCBI taxonomy): domain Eukaryota; kingdom Metazoa; phylum Chordata; class Aves; order Charadriiformes; family Chionidae; genus Chionis; species Chionis minor. Next base: position 2,035,408 of record VZSF01007115.1, read on the forward strand.
CCACAGAAAACGCCATTCTCATGGCTACACAAATATTTATTGACAGGAAGACTAGTTTGCCCATCTTGAGAAGAATGTAACGCCGTGTATAGTCTTTCAAGAAAAACATATATCCAATTATAAAACTTAAATGTGAAAGAGTATCAGCATATTTAGCAGATACATACAAGAGTAGAGAATAACTTTTTTCATAGATTCTAAGTAGATAGTAAAGTTTTACAAGTGAGAGAGAGCTCAGTTGTAATCCAAATGTCTGAATTAATTTTAATTGAGGTGCAAAGTGAGCAAACATATCTGAAGTGGAATATAAAAAAAGAAAATTCTACTCAATAGATTCACATAATGTCTATGTACTGCTGGTCACAGGGTCCGCAGGCAGGGGGGAATCACTAGGTATTAAGTTGCCAGATAAAGCTTTTAGGTTACCAGTATTTAAGATCAATAGACAACTTTATAGAGTGAGAAAAACATCTACAGTTTCACTGAAATAGTAATAGTTGCACTAAACATACAAAAGGTATGTGTTTATGTAGGTTTGCTAGAAATTATCAGATACAGGAAAATAGAAAAAACACCCTAAAGTAGACTGTCAGGGTACAAGTTTACTAATTTCAAAAATATAAAACTTTTTATCCTTTCCTATTTAAAACCAGACTGATGCTATGTCAGATTTGTGGGTAACGTCACCACAGTACTATCTTTCTGCCTGAATAATTTTGAGATAGAGTAACATTGCTTCTAAATAAATACTTAACCAAACATATAAAATAATAAATCATATCTGAATTAAGATGACAATTATTTGACTCTAGGAATCCAGAATAACTAAAGTGCTAACCAGCAATCAAAAGAAGCAACAAGCACAGAATTTTGAACCTGCCACAATTATCATCAGGAATTCAGATGACTTTTTGACTTTAATGTAATTGTGATCAGTAGAGGCAGAACGATTCTAAACTGACAATAGGATTAGCCAGATGATAAAGCCAACACTTAAAAAAAAAAAAAAAGACACTTTCATTGTGGCAGCTAATCCACTTAAAGAGTTAAAAATTATCCACTAGATATAGCACTTTGTAAAGTGCATTAGCAATCACTTCTCATCTTTCTCTCAGATGGAATAGATGGAATTGAATTCACTATTTTAAAGTAATCATTATGGTTGCACAGTTTCTTAAACCTTAAGCACTGCCATACTATAGAGGCGTTTGCATAATGATACTGCAATAGCTCACACAGGAAGGTTATTATAGCACCTAACCTCATCTTTATATTATCCTTTATCAGCTCCTTGTGCGGCCATGTTGACCTCTCACCTTAATTCACATTTTTCCTTTCAAAAGCTGGATCTTTAATATACAGTTTGTTGTTTCGCAAACTCAAAGGAAGAAATCCAACAAAATACAGGAGTACATTTTGTATACAACCAGTAAGTGCACAAGTCACACTGGATCATTAAAGCTGATCTATAAAAGTCATTTCCAAAATGTATCCAGAACACAGAACTACTAAGAACATATATTTTTAATTATGACATGCAATTTATTTAAATACATATTTATCTGATGCAAATTTTAATTGCAGACATACGAATCCCTCCCACATACATGTATAATCTAGGGCATACACAATAATAATTTATTATGCACTCCTATGCTGTAAGTCAGAAATGGTTTATACTACACTATTGAAGAAAAAAAAAACCTACAGAAGGGTTTATATTGCGCAAATACTTGAGTTCTGTTCTTTCAGCAATAATAGAAAACAAATATACTGAAATAAAAATAAGCTTTAAGTCTATTTTGCTTAAGCTTTAGGAACAAAAAGAAATACTATAGAACAGCTGTCAGGCATTTGCAAACACAGAAATAAAGTTAGAGACTGTTTCATGGAAGTCAATATGCATATAAACTATTGTAGTGGAACTTGCAAGAAATGCCCCTATTTGTTACAGCAGGCATAGGAATTTTTTTCCCTGAAGTTTCAGCAGAAAGTAACAGAATAAACAGGATTAATCATTTTTGCATGATAACATATTTCTGTCTTGGCTCTACATACTTACTATATGACTCTCTATAACACTGGACTAAGTTCTAAAATATAGAAGTAGAATAAAAAGATGATTCCAAAATACTAGTTTAAAAATAACGTGCTGTTATCCAGTTATTTATTTCATGTTATAACAGCGAGAGGGTACCAACTAGTAAATAATTTGGGGAGGGAGGGGGCGGAAATACTTAAAAACCCCCTAGAAACAAAATATGAAATGAATTAAAAAATAATCTTAAAAATGGACTAGAAATTGGTATCATTTTGCTGATATCAGAACATTTTTTTAAACCCATTGCAATACACTTCAGTGATAGAAGTATTACTTCAGCACAGATATAGCTTTATGAATTTTTTTCCTTTTTCTTTGGTGAACTAAAAATCAGCTTGATTTTAATCAGCAGCATGTTTCAACACAGACTTAAAATTCCTGGCTTCAAAGAAGGCTTAAACAAAATTGCCATGGGGCACATTTACATTAGAAGTATAATTTATGCCTGCAAATGAATAAAGAGCAGTCCTTTATGGCTGAAACTCGGCTACAGTATCCACGAGAAATGCAGTCAAAGTACTGTGTTAAATATCTATAAACAGCATCAACAAAGACATTGGGAAAAAAAAAATATGCAAAGGCTCGATGCTCTGTTAAAACATATTTTCTACTCACTCTCACCATTCTTAAGTGCAGGCACAACATTCACTCCACACAGCGAGACACATTTATACAGTCTATTCACACAAAAAATATCTCCAAGATTACAAATCCCCCAAACGATGCTGACAAAGCAGGCACTATAGGAAAAGAAAAAGTTAAGCAAACTTACCTGCTGTAAGTACATAAAAGTCAAGGCACAGGAGAGCTGGGGACACATGCCCACATTCGGCAGTGCCACGCAGGTTGCACCCGTAAGGGGATGCTGCATGGTGTTGCTCTGAAGTCTACGTAGAACAAGTGAGGGGGCTTGCATGCAAGCACGTTTGCCCTATCTTGTCACTACGGTTTTTTTTCCTTTTGATTATTTAAGTGAGAAACAGTATTTCCTGATGCCTTTTTTTCCCAGCGCTAGATCCCTACATTCATTTGTCAGCTAAGGCAACTTGGTAGATTTAAACTACGAATTTTTAACAGAGAGGAAAAAAAGAAGACACAGCCTGCAGCCTATTGATGAGCAAATGGAACTTCCTCAATGACAGAGAGAGCTGAAGCTTGTCTCACAACAGTAGCTGCTGACTAGTAGAGAGAGAGAGATTGACTCAGTGAGGCTCAGTCGGCTGGTGCTGATGCTGCACAGCTTCTCATTTGTCAAATGGGTCCTAGGGCAGGGTCTTTACCACTCACCAAAATTCAAATACTGCATTTTAAAAATCCCTGGAGAGGATAGGGAAGGAGAGAAAGTGAGCGTGCTGCATCACAGGCATCCATGAGATCTGGGCAATTAGTGTCATTGCCCAGCTGGGACTGAATGCCTGTTATGATTCTGCACGCACGCATACACACTCACACACACACATTCTTTTTGCTCCCAGGACTCACACCTGACATAAAAAGGGCTTTCCCATTCTAAGATCAAAGGTATCAAGCACAAGGTGGGGAAGGGAGAGAATCTTGGCTAGTGAAGAGGATTCCAGCAAATATACACTGCTATCAGTAAATGAGCTTTTTTAAAAATACAAATTAATTTGATATCTACATTCCATTCACCATCTAGGTTCCCAGAGAAGCCTATAAAAGCATTACAGCAAAACTATGAAATATTTGTGTAACCACTGCAGCAGAAACACTAGAAACGAAACAAAATTCTATGGCACGCTGTGTCTACTTTACTGGGGGGAGGGGAGCACGCTTGGATAAAATTGGTCTAAACCCCATCTCATCTAAAATTACAAATTTATTTGACAGCTAGTCAATCTATTACAAAGGACTGCCCTATCAGGTTACATGGAAAAATTACATTTGCAATTTTCAGAATTTAATGTTTACATTTTACTTTGCGAGTGATACCTCAAATTAGTATTCCACTCTTGCAAGCTTTTTCCAGTTCTCCCCCCTCTCCCCATTTTATGGAGTAATAATTATTCATTAGTAGATCTAGTTAGTCTTTATGTAATAAAGTAGGATGTGACCTGCAAATCAAATAATTTATATTACAGCTTGTCCTTGAGGTCCTATATTACAGATCTCTTTTTTCTTAGATACAACTCCAGTATAACAGAAGATACTACTATTTTTAATTAGAATTTGAAAAATGAATTAAATATTAATTCTTCAGGAAAGAAGGTCAATCCTCAAAGCAACACCTGAGGTTTTGAAGGGGTTCTTTTTAAAAAGGCTCTGCGGAAGATTTTAAAATTACCTATTTTATAGGATATTCAACTCCCACAAAAACACATCTTAGATCAAGAGTTTAATGTTAACAACAATAAATAAATAGCCCACATACAAGAGAAGTATATTTCCTCAACAGCGCAACTGGTTTGATATTAAGAGCTACCCTTAAAAAACAAATAATAATCCCCACTTAAACAGAACCATACAAAACATGTCACTGCAATTCAGGCGCTGTATCATAAAAATATTCTTTTTCATTCTATATGTACACACACATACCTGCACCCACGCAAGCTTCAGAGACTGATTTAGATCCACTAAAGTCTTCTTCATGCAAAACCGAAAATTTTCCAGCAGAATCAGTTATTACATAATTTTCTTTTTCAAAAGCAGTCAGTACAACAAAACCAATGTGTTTAGAACTCAGCATTCAACACCAAAACAATCATGTAAACTTACAAGACAGGGATTGGTTTTGGCTTAGGAAACATCCATGCTTTTGCAGTTTATCATGAACTGATCTACTAGAACAGCCCAGGTAACAAAACAGCACAGATAGTCACAAAAAACCCCAAACAAACAAACAAAAACCAGACCACCACCAACCCCCCCCCCCACACACACACAGCAAGAGAGAGTGAGAAGGAGGAGAAATGAACTCTCTTTTATGCCCTTTCTCCTTTTTTCATTCTTTCTCTCTGCCTTAAGCAGTCTCCTGTTCTGACAGGAGTATGTCATGCTTTTCTTCTTTTTATTTTTTTTCTAGCACAGAAAGGCTGTTATTCTGCAAATGCCCTAAGCTGACAGAATTTTCCCTTCAGCTCGTTTTCATATGAAATACCATAAATAATACATGGTACTTTAATAAGACCTTATCAGAATGTTTAATGAAAAACAAATACGTTATGTAAGGAGGCAAATAACCAACTCGTTCCACATAATGTCAAAATCAAAGGCAGCATGCTTCCCAGCCAAACAGTTTGGAACTATGTAAGTCTATCCAATTTCCCAAAGTGAAGTTCTGGAACACAGTGATGGTCAAGCAGTTTCTTCTGTCTATTGCACTATTTTACAGCTAAAAGGACATCCATAAAACAGATTAAACTCTTCAAAGCTGTGCGTTGAACAATTACTTCAGGAGAATTTAGTAGTGTAAATGTAGCTAATATTAATTGTAAGAGTAAATATCTCATTGGTCTTTCATCCTTAGTTTTCACATACTTCAAAGTAAGAAAAATATGATCCACAAATACTATCAATGTCTGGCATTTGTATATTCATATTATTAAAACAATAACATCAGTGTTTTAACTATCCAAATCATCTACACACAGAGAAACAAGAGATAAACACACATAATTCAGTAGTGAAGAGACCTAAAAAAGAAACAGTTCTTTAGCCTGATATATGCTACTTCAAGAGATGCAGGGGAAAGACATTACCGATTTTCATCCCTTCCAAGGATAACTTGTCATTATGTCTAAAAAGAAGAAAGGTAACAAAATGTGTTTTATTTTTATAAAAATAAAATCAATGTCACTTCTTTAAAGCCATTTCCTTGTTTACACACACTCTTCTACCAAACCCAACCCATCAATCATAACCACATTCCAAATTATGGCTATATATACAGTAAGTACCACCACAAATTTGCCAAAGGTACATGAATGACTGTACACAATCTGACCTTCTATTCTCATGTAGAGAGACAATATCGCTATAACTACTGTGTAATTTCACAGAACAGCATATGCCCCATCAATATCTCATCTGCAAATTATTAACAACTTGATTTTTCCGTATTCTACAAAAATCAATGTGTGCAATCACAAAGCCCACTTTACCTACCGGATATGACATCTTCAGTTGCCTCAGTGTTGCTCTGTTGAGTCAGTAACTGAACTCAGTTATCCCACACTCAATTACTGGTATTATCAACTAAATATCAATTAACAACAACTACAAACCTTTTTCAAAACGAAAGGAGGCTACTGATCTACGCAACCTAAATCAGTCTCTGTGGGAGTTCAATTAGAAATGTAGAAATAAAAAGTCCTTCCACACTGCCATTTAAAAAATACTAACAGCAAAATGTTGATCTATCTTGAATATGCAAATAAAAACATGAAATCAAAGAAGCTCTGAAACAAAGCAAGAAGAACCAGCAGCATTTCTCACACAACTGACATTCAAATGCAGAAACACTTTTTCATTTGCAATACATTTATTTAGCATAACATGTTGTATTTAAAATCATCCACTCGATTTGTTGTGATCTGGTAGTCAACTTCTGCTTCTCAAAACTTAAGTTCAAATTTCACATTTACAAACATTCAGCCTGTAAGTTAAGCTTTAGAATTATCACAGCAGACTGCCTAATCAGTCAAGCCTTTTCCATCAAGGAAAAAAAAAGATCTGAAAGAGGTCACCTGCAAGACCACAGACCATTTTACACTTTAAACTTATCTGAGTAGTACCCTACACTAACAAGTTTACACATATAGAAGGCATACAGTATTTTACAGATTGTATGCCTCCAGACATCAAGCATTCAAAAAAATCCCACCCCAAATCCCACCTGCATATTACATTATCCTTGTGAAGAATGCATCTTCTTCTCCACTTCATAAAATGATTGGTGTGGTATAAAAATAATTCAGGCAGGTGGTATAGAGCTAATAGTAGTGCAGTCCTTTCTCTAAACAATCCTTTTCTACCACCACATGACAAAATAGCTCCCAGGACTTCAAACCAGGAAAAGCAGCATATTATGAGCTTAAAAATAGAATGCTTCATTACCATATTTTGACAAATTACTAGCAATCTTTAATATCTTTTCCTTTATTCCACATAGTATTCTATTTTCTTATATATGTGCGTTATATTTTTTTAAAATAAACCAGGGAAATATCACTGATGTTTTAAAATAATTTGTCAAAAAAAAGAGACTAAATAAAGGGTTTCCCTCTATTCATTTTCAACTAATGGGTGACATCTCATCCATCCAGTGGTATTTTCTTGCCATGAAAATCCCTATTTCTAATTTAAGGTTTCTGTTAAGATTGCTCTTCTTACTAGGTCTTTGCACATAGATCAAGACATTACAGAGGCTTGTGCTTACCTCAGGCAAATAAGAATCACTAATTTTCTGTTTCTATTAAGCACTGTGTTATGTCCATTGACTTCTCCAGTATTTCATACGCAATGTCTACAAGGACTCTGTAGTACAGTTAACCTCTTCAGCACCACTTAATACATAATTCATGAGCATTAAACATTAACTATCTAGATTTTTCACAAGACAAGAAGACAAGAGCTCTTTTTCCCCAGCAATGTGCTTGGGGTGGGGAAGGTAACAAAATAAAAATAAAAAAATAAAAATAGTTCAGCCTGTAAAGAGTTAGAGACACTTCCAAACAGAAGACATATGTTCCTTGACAGGTCTTATTTTCCTGGCCTACGGTACCTAGATATTCTGTAGAAAGCAAGGGGCTGCAGGGAAGGGTGGAGGGGTGGGATGGGGGCCAGGGGGAGTATGGAAAGAGGACAGACCTGATCCTGATTAAATTTTATGCGAGTTCATACCAGTATATCTCTTCAAAAATACATAGATTTACTCGTGATTTTTCACTGCAGAAAGCAAGGTTAGCATCCAACTCTATGAGCCGGTCCTCTTTGTCCCCTCGCACCCGAGACCCGCTTTCCACTCGCAGGGTTTTCTTTTCCGGCGCTCCTTGAACAGCTATACCAGGAACTCCATCTAGTGGAGACGCAGGTTATATCAACCTCAGCTTAAACCACTTACTCCAACACAATGAGCAGTACCCGGTTTTTGATGGTGTAACTGAATTTGCTACGCAATTTACGTAGTGAATAAAGGGTAGAAAAAAGTAATTTATCAGGACACTCAAAAACACATGCCTACGCCTAACCACAATAGTGCACTGAAGGCACAGGATGCGGTTTCAGAGCACCTTAAATGACTTTGGGATCGCCATCACCCTTGCTCTCTTGTGATGTTCCCATCCACTGTGTCTGCTAGCACTGGCACAGAGGACTCAGTTGCCAGACAACTGGAAAGACAGTATGGCTGATCAGTGAAGCAGCAAAAGCCTTCCGAAGGCACTCGTCACCCAACGGCACAAGCATCCTTGCCAGAACAAAGGACGGACTGCACAACCCAGAGGCGGAAGCAATGAGTGCAGCAGACCTATTTTGGAAAGCTTAAGGTGATGTGCAATTACATTGGGGCGGGTGGAAGCAGTTTTATCTAAACTGTTACCTTCTGAGATCAACTGAAGAAGCAGGGAAACAGACAGACAGACAGACGAAGAAGGTGAAACAGAAATCGGGGCAGTAAAAGCTTTTGTCAATCCCACTCCCACCTCACCTAGCACCAAGGTAGCACAGGAGCTTCAACGCTGCGTTTTCAGAAGCACAGGGTGCTCTCACCCACCACACCCTACTGCCAGAACACCAAATAAACTTTTTCAAACAGACATACACAGATTCTTTAAATCTGACACACTGATACAAGCCTGCTTCACAAAAGAACCACTTTGACAGAAGTGTCCAGCTATAACAGTTACTGTTTAGGTTATTATTTAGTTACCATTTAGGTTGTTATTAGCAAGATGACATCAGTATGTCACGTGTAGTGTTGCCCTATAATATTCTTTTCCAAAATTCCAGATGAAAAGACATAACAGTATGACCCTTAGAAAATTAACTGAGAATTAAAAAACTCAGTGTGTTGGTTTTTTTTTTAAGGTAATATACATATATATATACATATATACATATACATATATATATATAAAAAGAGAAACAGAACAGAAAACTGTGTATAACTTGTTAAGTAACCTAAAGCTTCAGTATGTAGGTTGGGAGGGCTACTAACTACTCAAAAAAAAGTCCGCAGTTTTATCTAAAGTGCTGAAGCCTACCTTTGCCTGCAGCCACTGTATGCTGTTGTTAAGTATCAAACAGGAGAAAGAGAGAGCACTTGAATAGTAAGGACATACCGTATATATTTCACCCAAATTTGTTTCTATATAAAATTCCGTTTTCTTATTTTATATAGACACAAGTCACTTGCAGTACTACAATCTCTATTTTGTTCACACTGTATACCCTTATTTTAAATTAAATTTTCACACAAATTCATTGATTAAAAAAAGCTTGCCCCAATTTTTTGCTCCTTGATTTGCACCATCACATCTCACGCTTTGCAGCTATTATGAAATCACAAGGAAATAATTTGACTTGGAGTGCAAAATAAGCAGCGGGAGCACATGAATTTAGAATTTGTTTTCATGTGATAGTAATAAAAGTTAACAAAAAAACCCAAAACAAACCCAAATGCCATTTTAAGCGTACATAGTAGGACAGCTTGCTGAAGTTTTAGGTTTTTGTGAAAGATTATTCATCTCTTAACAAAAAATTGAAAGAACATCAAATCTCAGAAGGAGAATAAATGATAAATTAATTACACTATTACGTAAAGGCTGTATCTTTTCTCTGTAGGAACAAAATTAACAGTTTCCTTCTACAATGAAATAACCTCTTTTACTATTCTGTCTACAGCTGTGTATCTCATATATTCTGCCTGAATCTGAATCCACCAGACTTAGTCGACAATGAAGCAGCCCATGCTAATGTGTAACAGCTAAATATTACCATGCTCATGTATCAAACCAACAAATCCTCCATTACCTGTAGCTGGTTCTCCAAGTCTCCACTTCCCCTGACCTCTGCTTACAGTTTGCCCACTCCCCACGAGTATGGGATCCCTCCAGTGCAAAGACCAATACCTCCAAAGCTCAATGGATGACTTTATTTATTATCATCTACCTGTAAACCTCAAAATATTCCTCATCATTTTGACACTAGCCCATAAGATGGACTCAGTCAGTTTTAAATTTAGCTCAATGACTCTTCAAAATCTAGCCTTTCATCTCCAATTCTTTCTTATGGCTTTCAATCTGTCCACTAAAACATCTTAAAATTCGTCTGGCCAAGCCAGAAGGGTTCTACTTAAATACCCATCTTCATCCAAAGAGACAGCGGCAGCTCGGAAGGATTAAAGTGGAGGGGTTTGGAGCTTTGAAATTCAGTTTATGCTGAAGCACTACCAAGGCTTTCCAGAGTAGCAAACTACACACTCTCCAAAAGACCATTCCAGCAGATGCCATGATCCGGCATCACTCTTATCCCAGAATCTATGAGGAGAAGGGTTAGCTCTTTTGGGGTGGGTTTTTCTTTTCTTTGGGGGGTGGGGAGGGTGGGAGCGGGGAAGGTTTTTTTAGGCCTAAGAATTTTGGCTTTACATAACCCTTGCATCCTTCACCTCTCCTACTTGTAATTCCTTCCTCTCTGATCTTCTTTTACTCAGTGAAACCCACGCTGGTAACACTGAATTCACTCTTCCCCTCTGCTGCTTTTTGGCACTATACCTTCTTCTTTTGCTTTCTCCGTGAAGTTCAAGTTTCTCATCCTCCGGGATTCAGACCGTTCAAGACTTGGCATTAAAATCTACTCCTGTTAAACATTTACACATGGATTACCTGACATTCCTTACTTTCTCTAAGACTCCTTTCAATATTCCATGTCGCACATCTACAGCCACATTCCCCTAACCCATCAAACAACCTTTCACATTGGATAGGACCTTCACCTTCTTTACGTCCTTTGAAATATGAACACTTCCAAGAAAGATATCTTGAAACACAGAAGTCACATTGCGTGTGCACAATATAATGTACAAAATGTAACATTCAGCATTTTGTATCAGAAATAGACTGGACAAACTTAAGTGAAGCAGGTGTTCTACAGCTGCTGTTAAGCATGACCACAAGCATAACAAGCAGTAGTTGCTCTTATCCAACTTTCCTCTTACTCCCAAGAATCTTCCAGTCATGACAGACACTATTATCCTTACAAACAAGAAGAAAACATATACACTAAAGCTTGTTCATTCTATCTATGCTTGTAGCAGTCTTAAAAGATCTAGTTTGTGATTGTGTGGGTTTTTTTTAATGAGAGAATATTTGATACAAAAACCTCAGCGAGACCAGTTCACATTTTTCCTTTTCACTTCATACTCATGAAGATTCCCGTCTCTACAAACACATTCATATTCATGTATTTTGAAGAAAAAAAATAATATTTTAGCAAAATTCTCTCAAATGTTTTTACACGCATAAATAACACTTCCTCATTACTTTTCTCAAATTACAGTAGTCCTACTGAAACTATTTACACAGTTAAGAGACTGTGGGTGCATCCACTCCTTCAAGTTTTATAACTTGGCTATGAAATTCAAAATAATTTCAAGATAAAAGTAGCAACATCACATTTTGAACAATAAAATTAAAAAAAATTATTACAAATATTTAAGAAACCATCACAGAAAAATGAAAATAAATTACTCTTAAAATTTAACTTTTTAGTGGCTCTGAATTGGTTTTACAGTTTCTAACTTGCTTTTACATAGTACCTCCAAAAACTCTCAGATTAAATCATAAATCTGAAAGACACTAACTAAAGAGGTTAGGCTTTAGCTTAATTCTGACCATATGAAAGCTTAAGAATGTATCCTCTCGTAGCTTTTATCTTTTTTCAAGTAAGCATACCTTGCTTTGTCATATCTCAATATAATCTCAATACAGCATGATTTATATTATTTTCCATTAAAACTACATAGAATAAAATGAAAAAAAAGCCACAGAAAGATCATCTAAAACGGGGTTATTTGAATACACTCTTATTTGGAAACCTGATACATGCAATTCAGCTCTCAAAAGCTCCAAGAATTAGAGAACATACTGGTGAGGTCAGATAACACATATTTATAAAGTGCCTAGACACAAGGTGCTAAATGAATTCCCAAAAAACAATATAAAAGCATACAAATTATTGTCTTATGACTTGTAGTGCTTCCCAGCATAGTATCTAATTGCTCATAAACAAAGAGGAGACATTTTGTCCTAACTTAAATCCCCAACCTAGCATCTTCCAGCTGCATCCACCAAACCAAACTTCTCAGCTATGAAAGGCCTCTGCATCTATGTCTCAAGAACTCAAAAGGAGCAGGAACACTACTATTATTAGAGCAGACAGCTAAGTTAAAGCTAGCATGGGTAAGCTTGTGCCTTCCTCTCAGTGGTGCTGACAGAGCATAGACATGTTTCCTTAAATAGTCAGGAGACAGTAGGCTACTGATCTTCTCCAAAACACATGCACAATTTCTGCTCAAACAAGGCAGAAAATACATCAAATAGATTACCTTATTAATTAGCGAATATTTTTTTTAAATGAAGGTATGTGGGACCGACAAGCATAGATACTAACATGCTTTTGAAACGGTCATTCAAAGCAATACAAAGCCCAGACTTTATAAGTAACTCACTTTTCCTTTATATCACTATATCCATAAAGCACATGCATCAAATAAAAAGCACCATCCTGTATATTATTAAAGAGAGAAAGCACCTTGTGTATTATTAAAGAAAGACAAAATGAAAAATTAACTAAATGAAAATTGCCGAATTATTCCCATCACATACCAACATACCTGTTCTTCCTTAACCCCGCAGAGGGCAAGTTCTAATGCGGTGCATTTGCATCAGCTCTGCCCTGTAAGGACTGCCCCTCAGAATGACCCCTCAGATGGTTCTGTGTGCCTCTTCAAACCTTTGGCCTCCCTCCTGAGTCTGCCATCACAGGTGCCAATTGGGATGAAGATAACTGCGCTGCAGGAGACTAATTGAGACCAGCCGTGAATTTCACCCAGGTCACTAAACAGTCACCAGGTGCTAACATCAGGTCTCAGTCAACATAAGCCAGGTGACCTACACACAAAGCGCTCCACATTTAACTACAAGTGGTTAGTGCCATTCGGTTACCTGGAAGTGCACTCTGAAGAGACAGACCATACCTCACTGTGCACACAATGACCTCTCTGCTCCAGAGACAATCTCAACTCTTATTAAGATGTAGCACATGCCTTACTGTATCAGCTACGTTATGTCTCTAATAGATGTAGTTTTAGTATTGGATCTTGAATTTTTTTAGAAGCTGGCATTACTGGTACCAAAATTGCATTCCCTAATCCTGCCAAGAAACATCACTGGGGTCTAAGAATCCTGCTTATCAAAGAAAAGTAAAATATCAAGTATTTGCACTGTCACCACTGGAATACAGAGTAGTTAAGAACAGAATTAGATGCAATGACTCACTAGTAATCTCCAGCAACTTCAAGATCTCACAGATAAACAAAACTGCAAAAACCCAAAAAGCAAGATAAATTAAAATCAGCAGCTAGACTAGAAACAACAAATAGTAAAAAATCTGTAGTATTGTTCCGTCCTCCATTTATCGTGAGCCAAATTCACTGAAACTCGCAGAAGTCTGAACAGTCAGAGAATGCAGTCCTGGGCTCTCTGAACACAAAACACCTGCAGTGCTGCAGATAAGTTAGCAGGAGCACTCTTCTCAAGGATTTGGTGATCCTTTTCAAGTTAAAATACATGAAAAAAATTCTCATTTTATTAGCTTCTGCAATAAAACATTACTAGAACAAGAGGCGATACCAGAACTGGATAATCATTTACCACCGATTCACACCACCAATCCTCAAAAACAAGTCTCCACACTAAGGTTTGCTTTCATTTACTCATCATTCTTACTTAAGTATTTCACAACCTACTGCTGAAAAGCCAAATGATTTTCAAGACTGAAATAATACCGAAACACGTTTGAAAAAAGCAAACTTTAATAATCTTATTTACCTAAATCTTGCCAAAATAATTCAATTGCCACAGAAAGACTTCGTCAAGGAACAAGACAGCCTTGCTGCATAATTCATCAGCCATTTAAAACCTGTTTATGAGTATCAGGTTCTCCACATAAATGCTTTTAAAGAATGCTTAAGAAAAATCATTGCTGGTTAGGGAGTTATGAGATGTGTTACCAACAGATAAAACAATAAACCAAACCCCACCCTATGGCCTCTGTAATGGCATATGACATTAATACAAAGAAAACCTATAACCCTCCCAATGAAGCCCTTAACAAACTGCAAATGTTAATACTTTTCACGGAAAACTGATCTGAGTTAATAGGCTCTCCTTAGAATTTACCTTCGTTGAAAAATACTACAGGCACGCAAGTGTTTGCTCAATTTTGAGATTGCTCTAGATCTCATCTATTCTGTTCAAGCTAAAACCAAAAATTTGATCAACAAAATGCATTTGTCCACACAGAGTTAGTCCTAATTACTAAAGGAAGTTTATTTTTTTACTGTTTTTACTTTTTCATACATACCCACCCCAAATGGTTTTATATACTGCCACATTCCCCCATAAAGTATACTGACAAAAGTACATTACATACATTACTAAGATTGTCAACTAAATACTCAAAGCCTATGAAAAACCAGAACTAAGTTTTCCTGTGTAGTGTGAGATCATACCTCCTGATTATTTGATTACATACATCTTTCCCCCACATACCTTGACCCTCTCTCAGTCAGCATAGAGTATGTAGAGTTGAAATAACATAGAACCTCCCACTGGAAGGGCTGAATCACAAAATAAGAAAACTTCAGTTTCCTCATCTTCATTCATCCCTGCTCCAACAAAATGAGACACTTCCGTGCTCTACAAAGCTTCAATGACAGCAGGAGGGAACCAAAGAGAGAACAGGTGCTTCTGTGCTCCAGTACCCTGCTCTAGTCCGGCCAAAAATCCCTCACAAAAACAAGCTTGCAGGCCAGCGGACTTAGACTCACTAGGACAGCCCACATAGAGCTCTGTCAGATGCCTTGAAACTGTGAACCAGGGGCAGAAGTGTCAGCTGTTCTTACAGGACTTGCACGCACAGCCCGATCTGTACCACGATGGGCGAGATGCTCAGAAGGGGCAAAATCTTGTGGATTTTAACCATTAACTTCTACGAGTTATTTAATAGGTGTTACTCGGGCAAATCTGAGCAGGTATTCAGACTGATTTCAAAGGGCCTAGGTCTTTCTTTGAAAAAGTCCCATCCTTCTCTAGCCACCTATCAAGGACTGCTAGGATCTATTAAGAATTTTCTTCTTTTCCTTTTTTTATTAAAAGAACTCCACAACGCAAATATTCCATTTCTTTAGACGTTTTCTCACATAACGGAACAGCTGCTTCATGCTTCTTAAGAAAAACCTATAGAGCAATTGTGTGAACTCAAATATTTCATTCCAAAAAGTTTCAATTTATCAAGTTAATGTTGAGGATGACTTTCATGTTTCTGGACACAATCTAATGAAGTGTTGCAGATCCCTCACTATTTGGTGTGAAAAAGAGACAGCTGGACTACGCCTAGCTCAGCTCCGTCCAGCTATGGGTCTCAAAGGTCGATGCCTCTTGCTTGCCCCCTTGCCAATGTTTATTATACTTCACTTTTGTCAAAATCGGCAGTGGATTGGTTTTGTGAGTCAGAGGAACCATCAGCACGTAAGGCTCTACTACTCCTTCACATCATAAAACCAGAAAAAAAATAATGCTAGCAAAGACATCCACTTTCTTTGTAGCAAGTGGGTTTTGTCCCAACAGGCAATAAATTATTGTGACTGGATGACCAAAGGTCATTCCTCAAAGGTAAGGGTATGATATTAGGCTGACAGACATAGTCATAGGCATGCACCAATATGAAATTGGTTAAGCATTGGCAGGCCTTGGCTTCAAAAACAATGCGGCAGACACCTTCACACAGAACGAAGCAGCAGTCGTGAATCTATACGCAGCCCTCGATAATTCTTCTTATCCCTTCTGTGACACCACTGGGGACGTGTCCTTCACCTACACTCCAAACAGCTTCTCATTCCTCATCACAGTTACATCAAATGAACTTTGCATGTAAAGATACGCACTCCCACATTCAGCTTCCTTCCAGAACTGTAAGTATTTTTATTTACTTCATTTCAAAAGATCTGGAATGTATATTTTGGAGTCTTCAATATTCAATTTGCTGTTGATTGTATCTCCTAGAAATGTTTCTGGGAAGCATAATGTTTCCCCCTAAATACTCTCTATACACTTGGAAACCTTCTTACACATAATTAAACAAAAGCTGCCAAGTTAGAAAAAAAAAAAAAAAACCAAAAACAACTGAAAAACCCAAAAACACTCCAAAAAGGAAAAGCCTCCTGATGCTTTTTTTTAGTATACGTATTATTCAGAAATTTTTCCTCTATTAAAAAAAGTCTAAAAAATGTATTTATTTATATATACTATATATACTATATACTGTAGTTCAGAACAGTGGCATTCAAATTGTATTCATTAACTACAAACCCAGATACTTAACCTGGACTGAAATAACTAATCTGTATAAGAACTCCGAGTTCAGATTATCTAACTAACCTCAAATGCAAAAGTCAACATTATCTATGTAATTATGAAGAAAACACCCAGGAACTCAGATAAAATTCATTGAAAATGGATGCCATGACACACAATTCACAGCTGGAAAATACATTCTTTTTCCTGTTTAAACAAATATTGCCTCTCACTAGGACAACCAAAAAGGAAAGCTGTATTGCATGACAAATATACATGTTTTGGCGGTGTATGTTGTCTCTGCCTGCATATATCACATTCATTACTATGGCTTAGGGAGGACAGAATGGGTTAGCTACACAGCTTTATGTGTTGATGTCTCTTTGTCCTTTTCCTCCCTGGGTAAGATGAAAAATGATATGACTTTTTTTCATTATGAATAATGAATGCCTTTCTTGTTGACAGTCCTTGCTGCCAAGTAAGAAGCCTTGAACTTTAATCTTTATGATGCAAGATTTCTGTTCACATGGAAATCAACCAAAAGGATCACACAGGAGAAATTTAATACCCAGTTTCTGCAATATCAGTTGCTATATTCCTTTTATAGCTTTTTTTTTTTTAAAAAAAATATCTGTCAGTGCTTTTTTTTTTTTCCACAACATACATTTGGTACCATGGCAGATAAGACTGGGAAAAGCATGATGTAACCCCTTATTACATGGCACCAAAAAACATTCTCAGGGATTTCTAAATCCCTGCGTAAAACACAACACTGATCCAAAAGGTGATCTGAAGTGATTTTCCTCTGTATTATTCTTCAGAGAAG
>VZSF01007115.1:2053077-2283902 GCA_013398295.1 Chionis minor
CCTCTGTATTATTCTTCAGAGAAGTTACACAGCCCCAGCACTCTTAACAGTGTTTAGAAATCCCACAAATTCCAGTTGTCAATTACTTTTGTGCTTGTGTGTACACATATATACACACACATATACAAAATATAATTTTATATATTAAATAAAAAATTATCCTGGGAGATACACACATACACATATATATTACCAGTGCTATTCATTACAGTAAACATCATGCAGCATTATCAATATGCTCTGTGATTCTCTTCTATTTTCTTAGTTTGCTAGTGACGATTTTAAGAAACCTTCAGATTACGAGCCTCTCTTTGGCTGGAAGCGTATCTGGAGTAACACAGGCTTTCTTTCCTTTCTCAGGTATCCTCTCTCCCAAGAAGTTTTACCTAATTCTAAAATAATGGGCTTCTGTGGGGGATGAACGTGGTAATTTATTGTTGTCTTTATGTGTTGTTTTTGTAAATTTAGTATTTGCTAATATGATTTCAATAATTGTGAGATACAATCTGAAAAATAAAAGTGAAAAATACATTTAATATAAAGAATTTACTGATCCTAAATAATCAAACACTTGATTATTTTAGTGCCGCCCCCATAAAAAAGCTGATACAGTCTGAAAACTAGTTTCTTCACTGTAGGTTTAAAAAATGCAATTGTACAAACATATTGGGGGGTTTCCACACCTGCTGGAATGTAGACAGTTGTAGTTAGGGCTGGAGAGAGATGAGGTCAGTGACAGGAAGGAAAATGGGATTAAATAATTCTCAGTATGACGCCAACTGTGACCTCTGGATTCCATTTCAAATCTAGCTATCATGTTACCTAAATAATGTAGTACAGGATAGATACTGTTTTGCTAATACGATATATACATTCCTAATAGGAATTTCATACTTACAACTAAATTACAGATATGCCAACTATGATATATTTTTAGGTTCATAGGGTACAGTATTTCATAACTACAGCCATTTTTCTCCCTTGACATACAAAAAGACTGAAGAAAAAAATAATAAAAGATTCAAGCCGAATAACATGTCAGTCCTCACAACCTGAGTTGATTTTGTGCATCAAATCCCAAATGGTCATCTTTCATTAATAGATCCTTATTGAGGAAGTGTTAAAATCTTAACAAATCTTGCAGAGGGTATGAAATTACATTCAGTTAAACAACACAGCAGCAAGTTACATGGATTTGATTCGATATTAATACATACAAGGTTGGAAAAGACACTACAAAAAACTGCTATACCCCAAAGAGTAGCTTGTGTGTGTGTGAAGCAGGTTATGCTGCCTTCATTGCGAAGGTGAATTCTGAAAATGATAGTTGCTTTCCAAAAGTCAGCTGTGAAATATCAATCCATGCATCATGTTACTAAAAGCTAGGCCTTCTAACTCTTGGTAACGATGATGTGAATGTAAACAAAGACATGAGGTATCAACTCAAAATCACCGCACACAGAAGTCACGTTTTTTAAGCTACCTAATTTACTGTGAATCTGGAGAAACACAATGAACTGGAGAGAGTGCAAAATCCATCACCATTTATAACTTGACTAAAATTTGTTTTTAAGAGACTCATTATAGAGGAATTACAAAAATATCACTTGCTCACTTCTTTCTCAGGCAGGTACCTGAAGCGCTATACAGTAACAGGCAAGTCCACTCCAGCTCAAGTGAAAACAACAGACAGTCACCTGGCCGTACCTCAAGTGTATGCAGTACTGAGAGTTCATTCAATGGTGACAATATAATAGATAGAATCTTCTGCTGGTGGAACAGATGTGTTATTGATACTTGCATTCATATTCACTAGCGAGAAATAGATTTGTTTATCAATGACAGCTTTTGATCATTCTGCAGGGAAATCGTAACTAAAAAAAATGGCAGTTATCTCCAGTAACAAATTATCTCAAAAATGTGATATGCTTAAATTAAATATGTAGACTTACCCCTTGCTTTCATCATAAAGCACTGCAAGGTTTTAATACACTAGAAAATACACTTGACGATAATTACTTCTTCCACTGAAATGCTGGCCCCTTGCAATTTCAAAAACTAAAACAATAATTAGTCATAAGCTCTGAAATTATGAAAGAATACATCTTCTTTCAAACAAATAGTTATGAAGAAAATATTCTAATTATGCAAGCAGGACCTTGACCAGGGTTATTGGGGATAATTACCTCTAAGAAAACATTCAAGACTGAAACTGATTAGAAACTTGGAGTATCTCCACAAACCAGTGCCCACACACTCAACCCTCTGCAACATCACCTATTTGCACAGAAGCGTCCCACCTACTGAATTCTTGAAAGAATTATTCATGTTCACCGAAGTAAATTTTGAAGGAAAACTTTCCTTCGTTCCTTCAATTTCTCCACCCCATGCACAGTCAGTAATGAGAAAAAGGTTTTCCGAAGCAAGATAACTGACTCCTCTACACAGAAATTACAAATTCGTTACAACTTTGGGGGTTATTTTCATATTTTGTTTAAACAAATAAAATTTAAAAGCAAATTCCCTTGCTATCAATGAATCGGAGCAGTGGATATGCTATTATCAGTAATCCAGTAGATAAAGAAAGAATTGATCATTAATTGCATGTAGCGTGCAAGGTTTGTGCCAGAAGCCTGCTTCTGTTCTGTTTTGTTCAGTCTGTTTCAAGAAGAGACAGACTCAGAAATCTTAGACTGAAGCACAAAAACACCTCAATCTTTACCTTTTCACAAACAGGTGTGATATGCAGCTCAACTGAAAATTGTACAGTTCTAACTTGCAAGTGAATTAAGACTTACACAATGATAAAGAAAATATTAATCAATGTGCTTTTGGTGTAACTGAATAAGCCATGCGGATAAAATTGAAAACTACAGGAGAACACTAAATCATTTTAAAAACATGCATGAACTTTAGAATGATGCTGTCATGAGATTATTTATATTCCAGACATACAAAAGTGCCATATATTTTAGATCTTTCGGCAAAAGAAAACCTTACACAAGTAAAATCAAGTATTTAGATGCTTTCATGCAGGATTTATTAGTTCATATTTTGCCCTGTCTCTGTATTTCTCTGAATTTCAACTGCATTTTTGTCATCTTAGCTTTATACTGTGTGGTGCATTTGTTTCATTATATATTAACTGATCAGCAACCTGAATTCATGCAGAACTGGATATACCTGAGAAAACTTATCCTCACAGGATCAAACTAAACAAAATCTGGACCCAAAGAAGTGTAGTAGAAAAGCTCAGTTTTGTACTATTTAGGCAAAAAGTATCTTCACACATCTTTGATGCTTACCTCAGTTAACCATGCTGTAGAACACAATTAGCCTACAGAAGAGCCAAAAGTAAAAAGGAAGTTATTTCACACAGTAAGATATACAGTGCCTTTCAAAAGATATTCTCCATACTCTTCCTTTATTAATACATACAAACCTTCACCATACAGAGAAACACATAAAAGAACATAATTCCTCATTTTTCAGACAAGTTGTATAAATTATACTATTTTGCGTGGTCTCAAAAAAGCCAACTTTAAAATAATGACTTTCTTCTGTCATTGCCAAATTTTGTTCTTTGGTCTAACTGCTAAAACATAGGCTACCTCACGCTTACCTGTTCCCTCAAATGAGAGCAATGACTCTCTTTCTGAGTTTCATATGTGGGTTTTTTTCAGCATTAATCCTAAAATGCTGCTGTTAGCCATTACTGCATCTACCAAGCCCCAAACATTTTTTATACTTCTTCAGCTTGAAATTCTTCACTTGTCCCTGATATTTGCTCTCTCATTCTACCAACTATTTGGAGCATAGCCATCAAATCTTTCTCATAGTAACCTTTTTTAATTTGCACCAGAGCAGCTAAACATACCAAGCGTTCAAAATGTCACAGAATAAACAGCTCCAGCTCGTCACCCTTCTACCATGCTGGTCTGTGTACCAATTTAACGAAACCAACTTTTACTTCATAGCCATATTTGCTAATGTAGTATAAACCTACCTAGTTAGCTATGATTTGATTTTCTTGTTCTACTGAAATAGATTAAGTGAAAAAAACCAACCTTTAACCCAATGAACAAATACCTGCAAAGTCACACTGATTTAAAAGCATATTTGCAGGTAAACAAATACAAATGATATTGTAAAAGCTGCACGGCCAAGTAACAGGACTGATTCAACATAGAGAACAAAGCAGAATGATTCTGTCAATACAGAACACTTCGAATCCATCGCTTTTTCTGCATGGTGTTAGGGAGCTTAGGGCACTAGGGCAGAGGGGAATGGTGTTTGCTGGTAGCTGTCACACACCTCATGGTACGACTTCATATCATGTTTAGGCATTTAGCAAGTTATTGTTCTGCTCACGGGAAAACGGTTTCAGGTGACTAAGAACGGGGCAGTAAGTATGGAGGAAGTAATGCATCCCTAGGGACCTGTGTCACATAGACTATAATATTGAGAACACTGGCCTCTTTTCCTGACACCACAATTCACAAAACTACTCAAAAAAGGTCTTAATCGTCTGACAAAAAAGAGCCATTTCAATTCTACTTATTGTAAAGTGATAAATTATGCCCTCAAAATGTTACAGAGCGCCAGAACTCAGATTTTTGAGCAGTATTACGAAGTGTGATGATAGGGTAGATCAATAAGACAAAGTATATAACCAAACAAGATAATAGACCACCATCTGCTGTAGATGTAAAAATGTACATGTATTGATTCAGTGGATGTTTATTCAAGCACACAGAAATTAGTCTTTCTTGTGATAGAAGCAATAGAAAGAAAAGAGAAAGTCAGAATTTATTTAAAACTTATCACATCAAATCCTTTCAGCACAAACCAAAAATTGTATTTTCATTTTTTTGGTTCAAATATTAACAGTCAATTATGTTTCAGGAGTCCCTTTTCTTTGAAACAAAAGGTAAGTTTTCAAATTCTTCTGTATTTTAATACCTAGCTAGCTATAGGAAAGTTACTTTACTAGCTTTTACAATAAGTGCAGAATTCTTTACTTGAGAAACCACCCACATATAAAACCACTAACACAAATGCTGACAATCAGTCTGACATCCAATCTGTTTCCAACCTACAGCCACAGAAATAGAGCACTGCAAATTCCAAAAAAAGATCACTAACATTTTCCCTAGTTTCAAGTACTTCTGAACTTTTTTTTTGTGACTCAGAAGCTTTGCCCCTGCTTGGTTCATTCTTCCTCCAACTCATTAACACATATAATTAAAATGTAACCACCTAAAGTTTTGGTATTGGCGTTTTCAAAGAGGAACAAGGCAACAGACTGTCACTGAAATTCAAAGCATTGAGTTCTCAATAATTTTCTAAAGCTCACCTTTAAAAGCATTAACATAATGTGACTACATCAGTGACAACAATTGAGCCATACAAGTTATGCGTTGATTTCCAAATAGCCCGTAACAACAACAACAAAAACTTAGGATATTAAATCTCTCAGTAAAGAGAGAAATGAAAATCAAAAGAAAAGAAAAAACATTTAAATAACATGGAGTTCAGCACGAATACCGTAAAACACCAATGCCTATGATAATTCAAAATTCAAAACATTTTTGTGATGCAGTGTAAATAAAAGGTTTCAATGAAACAGTAATAAGATATTTAAATATTTTTTTCTGTGAACTGCAACGTGTCAGGAAGATTTATGACTCTCAGAATACAGTTCAAGGGGTTGGAAGAAGAAAAGCCTGAAGATCAGACTTTACCCATTACTCAAAGCAATGCAAAAACTACTACTACTACAAGTGCAAGCAAAGTGCTGAAGTCTGGTAATGAAGATGATGAAAACAGTACATTGAATAACACCAAGTCCTGCACCTGGGGAGGAACAGCCCCATGCACAAGCACAGGCTGGGGAACAACTGGCTGGAAAGCAGCTTTATAGAAAAGGAAGGACATAGGAGACCAGGAGGACATGTTGAACACAAGCCAGTAACGTGCCCTTGCAGCAAACGAGGCCTCCAGCATCCTGGGTTTTCTTAGAAAGGGTCTGATGAGCAGATCCTTCCCCTTTAACTCAGCATGGGTGAGGCCACACCTGGAGCGTTGTGTCCAGTTCTGTGCTCTCCAGTACTCCAGAGAGATGGCCAGGCGGGAGCAAGTCCAGCAAAGGGCCAGGAGGATGACTAAAGGAACAGAGCACCTGACATACAAGGAGTGGTCGAGAGAACTGAGACTGTTCAGCCAAGAAAAGAGAAGGCTCGGGGGGATCTTACCAATGTGCATAAATACATGGAGCCAGACACTTCTCACAGCTATCCAGGCAAATTAGAAGAGGCAATGGGCACAGACTGACAAACAGGACATCCCATTTAACCATAAGCACCCTTTTTTACTGTCAGGAGGATTTATCAAACATTGGAACAGCATTTCCACAGAGGTTGTGGAGTCTGTTTTTGGAAATATTCAAAACCTGGTCCCTATGTACCTGCTACTCAATGTAGCTGAGCCTGCTTTGTGCAGCAGCCGTGCATTCAACAACCTCCAGATGTCCCTTCCGACCTCTGCATTCTGTGATTCCATAACATTAAAACTCTGAATCTTTTACTGAGTGTTGGAATAACCAGTCGCTTACCTTTTATAAATTACCAAACACATATCAAATTATTCAAGCCACTGTAGTATGCTGCTTTCAAACATTTAAGAATTCAGTAACAGCTACTCCTCCAGATAACCAGAACCTGCACCTGCCTATGTTGTTATAAGTTAATTAAAATATATATGAAAGCATCAAGAAAAATTAAAAAGTGCATTGAGTTTATGTGGCAAAGTTTTGGTAGCAAAGTCTGTGAAGCACTGAAGTGTAAAAAGTTGAAGTGAAAAAAATTCAGACCACCTATAATAAGGAGAAGAACAAGCATGAAGAAAGAATAAAGTCAAATGTAATACTAGCAAGCTAAAATATTTCAGTGAGGACACACTTGGAATTTCAAACCCAAATGATAAAGACTTTATTCTAGGATAAGGCATCTGAAGATTTAACTCCAAAAGAACGATAGAGATCTATGCATATGGATCTCTTACAATAGAAAAACCTTAAATTGCACAGTGCCAATTCTATCATCCTGTCAAAATCTTTATAATTTCTTAAAAATTTTGAAACTCCACTGCTGCTAAAATGCTAATGATAGTGATAGTTACATCTTGTTAGTTCTTGTCCTCAGCAATTATTACCGACCCTAAAAAAAAAAATGTACCTGAAGGTTTTAAATAAAAACTCAGAAAGCAATAACCCTCTTTGGTCCAGCCCAGCTCTAACCACAACTTTGCTCTTACTCATAATTCCTCGTGCTATGTCACCGATATCTTTTTAACAGCTTTAGTATGTACTGAATGCATGAAAGACATAGGATACTGAAACTTAAAATGAGGAAAAAATCCTTTCGTTCCGAGACAGATGATAGCTTGTGAAGTCTTTTCAACTTCCTCCTACCTACTGTGTTTCATTTCAGAATCCAGCACTATCATACAAAAAAGAAGGCTTGCTCTGTCAATGGGGTAGCATACTGAACAAGTGTTCATCAAAAACCTTTATTGTCTGCCTTAAATTGGATCTTTGCAACCATGTTTGACAGCTGAATCATAAAAACAATCTTCCGTGAGCTTTTTTAAGCTTTGGAAAGTAATATTTTAACTCTACAGTTCACCTCAAATTGTCTCTCTCTTTCTGATCAATATAACTTTAAAGAGTTCTCTCTGAATTAATTAACACTTTTATTTCGTATTTACTACTGTTTTATTTTCACTTTTAAAAAAAGGATTCTGACTGTTCCCAAGATCTGTTTGCCACAAATGTTTCCACAGAACATACAGATAGAAAACGGAAGAGGTGAAAATTATCCAGTCACAGTGTTTATTCCCTCACCCAACCCATACACACACGGCCATTTGAACATGATAATACACTTTCTACACATATCCAGCTAGCTACTAGCCAACCATAAAAGACTACCAGTTACTAGTTACAGTATACAGTTTCTAGTGGCCCCGCTGTCACTGGAGGCCACTCAAATTATTGCAGGCACTTTTTCTAATAGTTTAGAATGGTTAGGCCTACCAAGAAAAGTCTGACTATTGGTAACATGGACAGAAATTATTCCTACAATTTAAAAGGAAGCAATCAAACAATATTTGGATGTATATACGGATATATTATCCAGGTATAACAGAATGATATGCATACTCACATAAAATAATTCCCTTTAAACTGTAAAAATTAAATTTGCAAACGTTACTTCTTTGAACCTGCTATGAGGAATGTCACTGCAAAGGGAACACATCAAAATGCATTTGATTTACAGGGGGGGTCTGACTGAGGAAAAGTTAGAGAAATTATTGAAGTTTCACTATTGAAAACAGCGAAATAAACAAACGCTGTAAGAACTACAAAAGGTAAACATTTATTTTCGTATTTTATGTTGCTCTGTATTCTTTTGCCACGTTTCCATGGTCTCCTTCCTGTTCTGTTCCATCCTGCCCAAATGCCCAAATCTAACCAGACGTTATGCATACATATACACGTACAGAAATGCCTGTGTCCTTTCTAAACTTGTGACTAATATGCCTGGTGCAAGCTAGCCCAGAACACTGCTATGAAGAGAGGTAAAGGGAAGACAGGGAAACATGCTCTATACACACTCCAAAATAATCACACTTGCCCAGCTTTTCTTCCTCTTTGGATGACAGGCAGAAGGCACAGATGCCAAGCTGTGGAAGTCATTTTCCAGTGATGGCATCTGGCTCTCTGGCACATTCCACTGACATTTGTGTTGGCTTCTTTGCCATTGCCTCTGGGTTTGTTAATGGGTTAAAGTTGATGATAGGATGCTGTCTGCTCCTGCATGCCACGTTTCTTTTAACTCACCTTTGATTCCATTCAGTTTCTGTAGGAATAAAGCTGCTCTTCATCCTCCTGATATCTTTGTACTTTAGCTGTTACATACGTAATGGTGTAATTTAGGATAGTCCTGTTGTGCTAATGGAAAATTTGGATAGGGCAAACCACTTCTTTGTATATTTTACACTTGAAAATTATGCCTGCCAAAACTTATTAATACAAATACTTTGTTCAAGGACAGTGTTTTATTTTGTGATCTTACAACTCTACTAAAACTCTAACGTACCATTACAACGACAAAAAGGAAGAATTTTCAAAATTTCATTATATTTCATTATAACCCCTTGTCCTATGTTAAAAAAATAAATCACTGTATCCTTCTCCGTATACGTCAGGAAATGTTGAAACAGCATTTGTATTTTAAAGTAACAAGTCAATAAACTGCTTTAACACATCACAAAAGGTAACTCCAATGAGCTTATCTCACAACAACATGGTTTCTAGTTTAGAAATATCAGTTTATATGACAGTAATTACTAAAACAGATGGGCAGGGAGCCAAAAAGTGGCATCACATCGACAACGGGCTGAATGCAACTGGGAGCTGTGGAGCAGAAAGGAGCTATGCCAGATTGTGTGGCAGCTGAGAATCTTATTGGTGACCATTTGCTGTGCAATCTCAGACACATCTAAAAAATTATGCATTCCCCATTGATTTCATGCTAAAATGGTAAAGTAAAAAACCTCTGTCTGAACTCCAACAGAGTACATGCTGACAACTTCTTTCCTTTGAGTACTCAGGATTCTCCTTCTTGCACTCCTTTGTTCCTATCTACCTATTCCTAAGACTGGCTTCACATTTAGATCAATATTGTTAGATGTTACATTAGTGGCAGGCAAAACAACAACAGAGCTCTGCAGACAGAATTAACCACCAGCTTCAAAATATTCCTCAAACAGCCAGAAAAAGAAAACAAACCCCAACCAAACACCACATACTATTTCTTCCCTTCAGGAAATCCATTTTAAAATACTGGCAAAATACTGATATGCAAACCCTTTGCTAAGATAAACAGAAATAAATATCTAGAATCAAAAGATATATGATCTCTAAAAGGACTCGAAAAATGCAACGCAAAACTAGAAGTGCTTAACTGTAGCATGTTCCCATCTAACAGATTTTTGAGTTCCTTCTGCTGACTAGTCAACCACTGTAGATTTTACAACATGCATTTTTCTAATTATTATTGGAATTGGCCATCATTATGCAGAATACTAACAAGCTAGCTGAGTAGATTAAGGTCAACATTCGTATGAATTACTCTCTTACAGTAATTAATAGCTTTCAATTGTTAAGACTGGTACAGTCACAATAAAGCATTATTTTCAGTCCAATCTGGTATCTAATGTTATTTAGATTATGAACAACTTTTAATAAAGAAATCCTTTGGATATAAAAGGGTTGGCATTTCCTTCTGAGTCTCTCAACAGGATATTCAAGCGGGTAGCCTCGCAATTAATCTCAGCAGTTCATTCATTTTCCAAACATACTTGCCTATTGACTCCTACAGAAAAGTGCTCATTCACTCTCTTGCTTACATTAATTATACATAGGAGATAAAGCCAAGGAAATCTGCAAGACACCAGAGACTCCATTAGTTTTCTGTGTAAATTCCAAATTTGTTTCATGTAAACAGAATGAGGCACGTTATTGACACTGGTAGGTTCCTGTCCAAACAGTCTCCTGATTACCTATGCAAGTTAGGTTGGTATCGCATCACCTTTGCAATTGTTACAGCAATTCTTACAGACCCTACACAAACCTCACTGAGAGATTTCTCAGGTTTTATCTGCCTTTCAGAATTTCAGAAGCAAGGAAGAAGCTGCACAACACTGTAAAGTTCCATCAGACCTTTCCAGCTTAAGCATTTATGTCTGGTATTTATAGATGCTAAACTACATTTAGTTACCTTGGATTAACAACACCAAAAATAAGTAAAGAAGGTATGAAAAAGTTGGAGGTAGCGCAAACAAAAACTTGGTGGGGGCGGGGAGGGAGGACAAGGCAAAGGGAGAAAAGCAAGTTTATTACAGCGTAGAATAATTTTGATTTACCTGGACTTCTTTACATTGACCTCTGACTGCAACTATACCTCCTCTTGCTTTTTTCCTTCACAACACCTAAAAAGTAGCCCAGAGATGAACTAAATAATTATTGTGCACACTTCACTTTTGTCCCAATTCCAACAAAATTTGATACCTCTCCAGACTCCAGATTTTACTTGAAGTGACCTAAAATTCTTACAACTTAGCAAACGTATATTAAAAAAGGCTCTTCTGCACATGCCAATGTACTCCATGCATGAGGTACAGTATTTGTACTACATAAATTGAAAGCAAGCTTATTCTTAAAGGCTGGACAACGTAGGTATGAGGGAAACCGCTACAGGTGTGAACAGAAAAATCCTATTCTCACTTGAATCACAGCATGCAGACAAATATTACAATTTTTGTGTGCATGTGAACTTGGTACTGTTTCACAGCATGTAAATTTTGTCCATTAAAAAATATGTCGAATTAACAATAAATTTGGACATGGATTTGGAGGGTAATTTACATATATATGTATATATATACACACATACACATATGTATGCATGTATATATGTATGTATGAAGAAAAACCCTTACATTAATTAGTAGCTTTCTAGAAAGGGAAACAGTGAAGATCATGGCTTCCTGTCCTCAGTCAGTTAAAAGAAATTAAAATAAAGTATCATTGAAATGCAAGAATTAGTCTTCAGCTGACAACATGAAGCCCATCAATACTGTGAATTGTCCATTAGCTTTAACAGGAAAAAGAAAGAAATATAGCTATGTATACAAAGAAATATGTGTTTATATAATTCTGTAAATCCACAATTAAGTCTGGATAAGTTTAGGGGGAAATAAAGTTATATTCAATCTGTATTTTCTCTAATACTACCAATTCAGTCAAAAGAAGTACTTAAAAGGAGAAGGAAACTGAATATTTTAAGCAACTGCAAAATAAAAGCGGCAAAACACAGCTTTTGAACCTCTGGCTCTTAAAGGAGCTAGGTGCCCCAGTGTAAGACGAGAGAAACATCGATCACACGGGAAGATGAAATTCTTACCTTAAGAAAAAATTGCGCTCAATAATTTATCAACAACGATAAATAACTCAGTACTGAAGACCTGATCATTTCAAAGCAAAAGCAGCTGTCAAAACATCTCCTCTGTTATAAAATTACTCCAGACTCCAACACCTCTTGAAAAAAATTCAGTTTGTATAAAACTAGATGGTACAATTTTATTAGACCAACTCTTTCTTACGTAAGGTTACCTGCCATCAGTAGAAGTGCGGCAAACTCACTGTAACTGCTAGGGGGTGAGCTTTTAATACCGTTCTTCTGTGTCATCAGCTCTGTTTTAGGGCCTGGTGCCTGACAATCATGTTCCGTCTAGAGCGATGTGCTTGAAATAAACACTTCTCCCTTCTGCTTTCTCCTAAGAAGAAAGGACGTCAGGTGACATAAAAGGCCACTAGTGCACGTGCACTCCTACAACTGAAATCCAAAAGTAACCTCCTTCCATTTGTGGGGGGAGATGCAGTGGGGTTGGTGATGCCACACCACCACCTGAAGAACTGGCAGCGTAATGCTCTCCTTTCAGTTGATCATTATTTAGTTAAATCAAATAATTTATTTAATGACAGCGTGAAAGACAATTTTTTTCTAAAAGCATGTTTTAACTTTGGACCACCAACCTTCATGATGTTCCTTAATGTCTGAAAACAATAAATGCAAAACTGTCAAAAGCTGTGCATTATGCAGATCCTGCGATCACCATTAAAGATTAAAAATGCATGAACTTACAACAGAGAGCTGCACTACAAAGTACAACAGGCTTGAAAATTCCAATTTAAGTGAAGCAAAGATTGTGTGAGCTCTTATTAATTCTGTGTGTTACGGAAACAATTTCTAATAGAAAACATTTCTGTTAAGAAACTGAAAATTAATGTAGTATATAATACAAAAACCCCACAGTCACTGAATATAGAGAGAAGTGCAGCTCCTCTACTTGAAGTATACTTAGTGGGACTTACTCCATGAGAATATATAAGCGAGAAAAAAACATTTTGAAAACCATTTCATAGCAAAAATACATTAATACCAGTTATTATAAACTATCTGGTTGATAGTAACTATAAGCCATAGCTTCACACTGAACTCAAGAAAATCCTTAAAAACACCAAAACTCCTTAATGCAAAGCAAGAGCCAAAGCACAAGTGGTCTGAACCCAAACATAGGCAGTTGTCACTACGGAAATAAAGGTATGCAAAGGGGTTCTGCTAGAACTGATCTGTGACAGTGTGGTATTGGGGGGGGGAAGGATAAGGCAAAAATCACAGAGAACCTACAAGAGGAGAAGACAAGGAAATGCCAAAAAGAAAAGTTCATTTTAGAAATTTTATCCCTGGGAAAAGGTAAAGAGAGATTGCAGGCCGAGGCTTGCCTATGAGGAGCTACTATCTGTGAATAAAGGAATTATCCTTTGATAATTTTTGATCCCTTGTTTTCATCCAAATATGACTTTGTACCTTTTTTGTTAATAAACAGGAGAGAGTCAAAGAAGCAAATGTCCCTATTTTCCATTTGTCTCCTAATTTAAAGAAAAAACCAACACCTTGAGAAAATTTGGATGACCACTCAAGATAAAAAGAACATCAGGAAGATTATTAAAAAACAACAAACATTCTGTTTATTCGTCCGAGATGAAGCATTAATTTAGAGAGGGCAAAGCAGATAGGGTATGTTACCCAACAGAAAGACTAAGCATCTAAAAGGAGGAATGTTTTAAGGATCTAGCCTTTTAAAGGAATTGCAACTTCTCTGAGATATGAAGAAAACGTATTTGATTTATAGGCACTTGGTGCAGTGCAAGGCACTCTATGACAGCAGGATCTACTTGTAGGCACCTTATCCTTATAAGGCATCTATCTTTCTTGATTTCCATTCTTAGCATCTAACTATATTGTAGAGTTCTATAATCTCCCTGGGCTTTTCTCCTTTATGTTCTGCTATCCCTCTCTCTTCTTCTTGCTCTGTTGACCTGTTCCAATTCTGAGTCTTTCAATGACATGTATGAGGGACCCTATAGCCCACAATCCCACTGGCAACTGCGAATCAAGCATATCCCCTAAATACGCCACCATTTGTAAATGTTTCTGTACGAACCAAGATGCAAAATATCACATGACAATACCTACGTATTCTCCCCCGCTTCAGAACCACAAAAAACAGCACTGGACTCTTTAGTGTTTAGCACCAATTGCGTTTTGAAGCATTAACTCATCTAAGATACAAGCAAATAATTGAATATAATAATCTACAATAAAGCTATAAGAAATGCCTTTATTAGCAACTTCACCTTTGAGTTCTGGTGCGTACAAATGAAGGAATGGTAACTCAGCTATCTTGTGTACCCAGAGAGCTGCTGAAGGTGTACTTCAGAAATGATACATAAGCAATTTAAAAAAGTTTTAGAACTTGATTTTTAGCACATTGATAGCATTAAGTAGTAAAAAGCGTGCAGCAAACCCAGATATACTACATTCAATATGGAATGCAGAGACTTACGAAGGTCAGTGTTATGTCTCCTAAGACAGCTGAAAAGAGGGAAGGAGGGGGAAGAGGAGATGAAACAGATGGGTGTTAAGAACAACTTTAAAGAAATAGTGTCTTTGTATATCATTCACCTTTTCTTCATGAAAATAATTGTTACATGCTCAACAATGTGAAAGTCTCAATTGTAAATCAAGTAATTGTGAAAATAAGCATACAGTAAAGATTTTGCTTGTGTTGTTTTGGTTTGTTTGTTTTTAATTTAAACCAGTTTCTTGGCTTTCCCTTTTTTAATTCTGCAGTCTTCTATGATATCTGCTCTCGTCTTTCTGTGAACTTGGATAAATGGTATAGTAATGATTAATTTTACTAACTTTTAGTAATTATATTAATAGGCATCACTTTCTTCTAAAAAAATCTATATTGCTAACTACAATCTGTAAAAATATACATGCTATTTTATTAAACGATGAAGGAGTACTATTCTACTGAAAGCCATCGCTATTCTGGTTGTGCCCAAAAGCCACCAAGAAAACCAGAAACAAGGCAATTAATTGCATGTAACCCTTGCAAGAAAGCATTAATTGAAATGGAATATCCACTGTTTAATATATTAAAAGTTATTAAAATATTAAAATGTAATTAAAATTAAAATATTTAAATGTACTCATGGGGTATTTATAACAGTTCACAAACGTAATGTATGTAAATGAATGGCTTTTATTTATTTATAAAAAACATGTTAGCATATACCAATGTCATCTAAAACCAGATTAAAACAACATAAATTAATCTTGGTACAATAACTTTATCCATTGGCTCAACACAACTTTTAATTCATAGTACTCATAAAAGGCACTAGAAATAGCCTACATCTTGTACACCCATAAACAAGTATACTTAAATACAGTGCATTATGCTTTCATCCATTTGATTAAAGACATACTCCATTCATATCTAAATAAAAATATTTATGCACTCATGTGTACAGTAGGATAAAATGTTTACATTTTTATTCATGTTATGTATATGAAATGGGTATATGCAACATCTAAAACTAAGGATCTTAAAATGAGTAATACTGCAGTACTTCAGAGCACATGCAATATGATCACAAGGTTAGATGGGCTGACCTCAGTGCAATAAAGTCTACCAACAAACAAGTGTTGTACTGAATTGTATTTCATTTAATAATACCTGTAAATGTGACTCCAGTAAAGCTCCAATATCTTGCACGCAACCAGAAATGCAAAGAGACATTTTCAAAAGCCAGGGCAAATGCTATGGATGACTCTCCCTGGCTTTCACCAGGCACTGCCATTAGAGTGCTTTAGCTTCCATTAAGTTGTCACTTCCCTGTGCTGCCAGCTTTTCAAGGGGGACAATTCGTTCTGACAGAACCATGGCCTGTCACATACACTAACAGTTCAGTAGAAATGAACAGGAAAACCCTCAGAGCTGATGGATTTATTAGTGATTGGAGATGGCATATATATTGCTTATGTGTACAAAGCTAGGTAATTAATAAGCTCTAACCTGTCCACCCTAAGTACCTCATATTTATTCACAGAAACTTAATTCACGGCATACAAATGTAAAACACACAAAGATGTTCTTTCATGGGCATTTTGAAATGTACAATTGTTTAATTAGCCTTTACTGATTGTGACAGTTTTGTAACAACAAGATATAGTTCATACATATTTTTAATACATAAGAATTTCCATACCGCCTAAGAGAAAGGGCTCATCTAGTCCAGATTGCTAGCAGCAAACAGTTAGGAACAAACATAAGAAATGCTATGTGGATCACAGCACCTGTCCTCAAAATACAGTCCTGCTGTCAGTGGCTTCTGGGCCTCCCGAGCTAGAACATGTATACGGATCACTGTATGTACCAGCCACTGTTCGATCCATCCTGTTTGAGCCCAAATAAACTGTAAATTCCACAATTACGGCCCACGGGAAAAAAGGTGTTTTGTTTTGCTAATATCAAACTTGCGGACAGATGGTATCATTAAGTACTAATTCTTGTATTGCAAAAAAATTCCATCTTCTCTGAAGCCTTGCTGATTATATAGGCCCCTCTTTTCACTTACCTGTTATTATTCCAAGCTCCAGAATCCTATTTAAGCTTTCATCCAATAGAAGCTACTCTGTACTACTTCTTGTTCTTGTCACCTTCTGTCTCAGTACCTTTTCTGTTTCTACCTATTGGACATATGGGTGGCCAGAAATATACTTGCTATACAGGACACAAATGCATGGATTTCAGCATTAAAGATCTCTGCATCATTCCAGTTTCCTATCACAGACATTATGATTGGCAGTCTTTAACATGCCTACTGTACTTTAAGCTTTAGTTGACAACTGTTAATGAGTTATTAATTATATTTATCATTGGCCGGTTTCAACAAAGGAACTTCATACAATCTGAAGACAAAAAAATTAATTAACCTACTTAAGTAATATTCTGTCTCTTTAGAAATATGGAAAAAAGCAGCACTAAAGACAGTAAATGGTTTTCTGAAGCAGAAATCAAAGATACAATTATACATACAATCCTCACAAAAATAAGCCAATAAAGTATTTTCTTCCTTATGAAGGCTTTTGTCCTTTCTCTCTCTCCTGCTACATCCATGCTCATCTCCCCTGCTGGAACTCAGTCTTTGCTGGTGTTGTTTAAAGACCTTCTAGAAGTTATTCTACTGGGCTGCAGAAGAAGGCAGTAGGACCACCCAAAGAGTTGCAGAAAGGCAGAGAGAGTACATGATGTCAAAAGAGAGGAATCAGAATATTCAGACACTTAGGAAAGAAGAGACTCTGGTATGCTAGTGGTAGCAACAGCCAGAGCGGAGACAGAGTTACAGCCAGCTGGCTGAGAAGGAAGGATGACAGCCATCAGATTAGCTGAGAACAGCCAGGAAGTCTTGAACACCATCACAACAGAGACTTGGCCCATCGCTAAGGACAGAACAGAGTCCATTAAACGTTTTGAAGGACATAAGCAGGACAATTGTTAAAGGGGAGAAAAATAAAGCAACTAAAATTTAGAAGGTAGAGTAGGAGAAGATCTTTTACTAATTCATGGGAGGTTAAGATAAAACCTAGGTTAGAAAAAGATTAGATGATAAAAAGGTACGTAAGGAGAACACACAAGAATGACTAGGAGTTGGTACATGAGAGGCTGAAGAGAAAAAACAAGAGATGCAGACCTGAAGGAGTAAAAGAATAGAAAATGGGGTGTGTGTGTGTGTGTCTAAATTTGATTATAAGGCTGACCACTTAATGAGGAAATGAAACATAAATAAAAATTACTGAAAGAAAAAAAAAATTCAGAAATGCATCTTCCTCACTAGACAGTGATTAGGTAGTAAAAATTCAGTCTTCCAGCAGCTGAAGACTCAAGATTTAGTGAGAAATCTTCATGGCGGTGGAATAACGTTTTTTTTCATTATTGCGCTTGTTTTCTAAACAAACAAATTTTGGAGGTTCGACATTATTTTTTGAGTCTTACAATACCTGGGACATTTATTATGTCTTTTAATCTTCCTTTTGTAAATAGTGGTTAACTAACTACTCAGCAATGTATGTTTCTTAACATATAGTAGAAGAACTTCACCACAATCAAAATAAATTGTCTCCAGTTGTGTTTGCATATTCATATTCTTAGGTGTACAGTTACTGGATGCCTCTGGTATCACCTTCAATGTACCAAGTGAAGGGATGTTTAATTCTCTGTCGTGGAGATTATTCTAACAGAAGATACGACCATTTAGAAGGTCAATTGTTTAGCAAGTCTAGCATAATCTTTATTGGCTTGCAATTATTGCTTTTAGCTTTACTGTGCTTTGTTTCCCTAGTTACAATTTTGACATATTTTAAGATTTATTTAAGATGCCAAGGTGCAGATGCTCACACATCACCAGTCTTGCTGATTTGCTTGCATAACAACATGAAGTGCTAAGCCGTATCTGACCTAATACAATACTTGGGCTAAAATAAAATTGCACAAACTGACTGTCAAAATTAAAATTATTTAGAATGGACAGAAAGTGAAGGGGGTGTTTTATTTGGTTAAAAAGATAGATTAAGTTAGCTGGTACCACTGAACACTCAAAATTACATTTCTGTTATTACATATACTCTCTGACCCACTATTAAGTAGATGGATGCAGGCTCTAAATCACGCCTTCTAACTTCCAGTGCCCATTGGTTTTTTCGCCAGCAAACAGCCATTACAGCTTTGCATTTTTGTATGTTTTGCAAACTCAGTCTTACTAATAAGGCTTTTAGGACAATCCTGTGTAATGAAAATATTTTTTTTAAATATTTTTATCCTGAACTACTTTGGATTTTCTACACATATGTCTCAAGATAAACAGAATGCTTCACATAAATCAGAGAGTAACTTCACCTGTTTACTTCCCTGTCATTGTTAATATTAGGACTTCCGGGACAGTTGGAAAAAATCAAGGTTGAGTGATGTCTTACATTGCCAGATGGTTGGGCTATTGAGAACCAGCATCAAAGAACAATTAGACAAGTTTTCATTATGAGTAAATACTAGGTACAGAAATATTCAGTTGAAAAAAATCAATTCTGACAAACTTGTTGGTTGAGTAACAAGCACTAAACTGCTTCTTTTTTTTCACATTTGTCCTAAAGTGCTTGTTATAATTCTTTAACACGCCTAATAGCTGCATTGAAAATAAAATTTATTTATTAACAAGCACTCTTTCCATTCTTTGACAGCCTCCCCCCCAACCTTCAACTTTTAACTAAGCTCATCAATTACTCTTAACACTCTAAATAGTTGGCAATGTTTACACAACATCCTTCCAGAGTTATTCAGCTCGATCTTGCAGCTCATTAAAAAGATCTCTATTTATTTGCTGTGTGTTACAGTTCTTAACTTTGGCACAACATGCAAAAAGAAAGCCAATTTTACTTTTCCCTGTGGTGTTAATTGGTAGAGCATGCTGACTGCCTCTTCATTAATTATGTCAATGTGTATGAAACTTTCATTTTCATGGTGGTGTATTAACAAAGCTTTGCAATGAGGCTGACAAAAAGCCAGCAAACTCCAGTTTATAGAAGGTGGATAATGAAGGCTAGCAATGGTCAGAATATAATATTTATTTCAAAAAGCAGCTTTTTTTCTTCCTTATCCCTTTCAGATACCATCTAAAGCAAGCACTTACTGAAATAAACACAATCAACTTTGCTGTTGAAAGCAAATAAATCTCCATACAACGCACAGATAATGGGATCTGGAAACACCGTAACTTTCCAGGACACAAAGAATGACAGAAGGACCTCTTGTCCAGCTGAAATGGTTTTGCTGCTACGACCATGTTCAGATGATTTACCGATCTCATCCCAAGCGTATAGAAATCACTCCCGGCTTCATAGCTCACTGAACACTGGTTTTTTGTCTAAAGACAAAACTACCACTATCACAACAAAACCACCCTCTCAACATGAAATTCTTCTGGATGCCTTCAGACCGTTTCTGTTCACTAACTGCAAAGGTTGGCAAAAGAGTGACACTGAGCTTTTCTCCCTCCTTTCCCCTCCCAAACCGAACCTCTCAGTCAGATCTCAATGACTTCAGATACAGCACACAGAGTTTAACTACACTGGGGAGACTGCCTGGAGACAGACAATTAAGTAACAAATTATGTATATGATAATCCAGTTCACTTCTTTCTGCAAATTCCAAAATGCTAAGCACAATTCCCTGTTTTAACAGATGTAAAGCATACATAAAAAAGTTCCCACCTTACTTTCTTGGAATTACATCTTACAGCCCCGGAAATCACAACTGGAGAAGCTTTCAAGTTGCCACTGAGGCTGTAAATGCTACAGACAAAAGCCACAGACGCAGGTGCTTGTTTCTCACCCCAGACCTCTTCTGACTGATAAAAAGATTCACAATGCTCATTATTTGAAGGATTTAAAAAAAAAAAAAAAAAAGGCAAAAACCCCCCAACAAAACACACAAAAACCCCAACTCTCCTCCCCTCCCCCCAACTGAATTTACATTCCAATCTATGATCTAGCCTCTTTTCTTCTCTACTTCTCTCCCTGTAAATTATCTGGGATATCCTTAAACTAGTTTTTGCAGTGAGACCAAGTAATAAAAAGAGAAAAATGTATCAGAAAATGTTTCCTACACTAGGTTTGAAACCTAACACAACAAACAAAAAAGCAATGAATCTGTATGTTGAAAGCATTTATCCTTCAAATGATTCTAGTCAGGGCAATAACAAGGATGGGATGAGAGGGACATTCACTCTAGGAGAGCAAACACCTTATGGTGACTTCACAAAACTGGAACAAATATGCTTATTCCCTGTCAAATGCTCTTGCCACCAATGAAAAAAAGCTGACCACCTATCAGAAGACGTACCATCCAGTGACAGAGGTAAGGAAGAACTGCAGGTGCCAAATTGTCTTGCCTGTTTAACTCTGAATCCAGATATCCTGCCGAGCCTTAGAACACCTTTCATTTGCCAGTTTCGCTTCTACTTTCCTCCTCTGCTTTCCCAACATCTATTATTATATTAGTGCATTATTTCTCTTAGGCTAGAAGTTTGCTAGTACACAGACTGCATGTTCCTGGTGCATCTACATGGCCCAACAGCTGGACCAATAGGACACTCCCAAACCATAATACATTCATACTTTTATTAAATACATTTCTTTGTTTACCTCCTTCCATACTCAACTCTCCTCGGAAATACTATGATTCAACATTTGCTTGTATGAATGAAATAGTGTAGCCTAGCAGAACTAACAGATTAAGTCTTCTTGTACTTACGCTTTCTTATTCTCCATTTTCTCCTTCTTTACATATTTGACCTCTCCATCTTTCCTTCTTGTAACAGCTCTCTCCTAGTATCACTAACTCCCTGCTGTTGCTAGTTTCTCCTCACTCACTTTCTCTTAATCTTTTGCTCTCCCTTCTCCTCTTCCATCAAGTTTTAACTGACTTCTCCCATACCCATGAACTCTCTTGAACTCAAACCCATTCCTGGCTTCAATTCTTCAAGTCAGTCCTCTCAGGATCCTCATTCTCTTCTCAATCTGACACAAGGCACCATTCTTAAACTCCTGCTCAGTGCTACAGATCTGCTTATATCCCCGCCCATTATTTGACAGATGCTTTACTGCTGGGCAGGTCTATGTTCTCCTCTGTTCCCAACAATCTTGTCTCTGGCCATTTCTCCTTTCCTTCCTGTCTGGTTGTCAAGTCCCCCTCCTTTGTTAGTTCCGAAGTCATTTATAAATACCGTATTGCTTTGCACTTACTGCTATAAAACCTACACTGAGCTCTTCAACTCTTACACTTGCTTCCAGCCAGTTTGGAAAAGCTATATCAAGGATGCATCATGAAACATTTTCTACGTTATTACTCCTTACCTTCATCAGGAAGCAGTTTTGTAAAGACACAAAGAAATTAAACTTGAACTATAAGAACACAACTGAACAGCCATATCTACTATTCCATAACTGAAAGAAGACATGGGAATAAAAGAAATACTCTGGAAAAATTTGCACCCTAACTGCATTTCTTCTATAAAACTGTGACAGCTGGCTGCAGCAATATCATTTTAGGAACAAGTTTTGAAAATAGATCTTAAAATGAGGCGCTTGCTCCTATTTCTCCCTAGAAGTAGCTGACACATCAAAAGTGTATTGTACAGTGGTAGTTATTCCCCTTGAATTTCCCGTGTAGTTCTTGTTTGTCAATTCTGTATAAAACACTGACTTTGAATTAAGAAATGGGGCTGTACAATTTCTTGGAGATTTGACTATGTTGATACTAATTAAAAACTGTAAAAAATACTACATCTAAGCTTTAGAAGAATTGCATACCTAATGGAAAGCATGTGCGAGGGTGAGAAGGGAAACTCTTTAGAAAATGGATTTATGGTCATTTTAGCCAGAATTCCTCAAAACTGAAAGCTTATATACCAAAGGCAGTTGATGGAAATTTTTTTCTCTTCCATATGGATAATTTTTTCTCTTTCACACAGACAAAATACTCTTTGTCAGCAGCTACGCTTCCCTGTCAGATTTTATACTTCAGTGAAGAATGTTTTATGTTCAGCAGCTGGCACATAAGTATTCTCATGCAGTTACTGCATTTCTACACTTTTCAGTTCTACAGAGTTTGACTTTGTTCCCTTATGTTCTATCCCAATTTAAACCAAACAAAAACATCCGAAAAGAAAAAAGGAACTCAACACACCTTACCTATTCCCACATACCAGCTGCCTTATCAAATTTTTTCAATGACATATAATTATGCTAAATATCCACAACTGTGTGCTCCAGAGCTTGTAAGACTAAAATGATCATTTGATTTCACATATAATACAAAAGATAAGATATTTCTGAATCAATTCTTCTTCAAAATAGAGCAGCATATGCTTTGGGAAAAACAAAACCCCAAAATTCTCTGAGAGGCAGAAGTAACTCTCCAGCAAGTTGCATCAATGCTTGATTTTTCTCAGTGCCAAAACACTGTAAACTTAATTTGTCTAGTTTTGATTTCTGGGTATTGGCTGTTGTTACACTTTTGTTGAAGAAACCTCTGTTATCACACTTATGTTCCTTGGTGAATATGTATGAATTGGGAACAAATCACTACTTATTAACTCTGGTCAAGTCAACCTAAAAGCTTGCTTTTCTTAACATGATATGATATCTCTATATCTTTCATTGTCAAGTACATTTCCCAACCTACTGGTCGTTTTCATGGAGCTTCTCTAACTTTGCAATTTATAAACATTCTTCTCAAACTTTTCACATACCACAACTGGACACACTACCCAACAGAAGTCAAGCAGTCTGAATAAAATAACTCTATGTAAGAAGTCAGTTGCCTACACGTCCAAGAAATGCATTATCCCTTCTGGATCACATTACATGGAACTCATATTCCAAGGCTCTACTGAAATGGTCAAAGTCCCTACTGATAGGCTGTATTCTTTTTTTTGCTACATACATGATTTTAAATCATAATTTAAAAAAAGAAATTACTTGCAGCCAAACGAGTCAGGTAGTTATAACTCAGTCACTTCTCCGGTATTTCCTCTTCTCTGCACTTTTGCCTTTTTTTTTTTTTTAAAAAAAAAAATCACAAACTTCAGTTTGTGACAGTATGTTTTTATCTTGATCAGTGACAAAAAATGTTGCACATACTGACCCAATTCCACAGCCCAACACTGGACTGTGGGCAGTAGGTACGCAAACAGCACACTTCTCAGTCCTAGAACAAAGTCAAAGTTCGTATTAGCTGTGGTACTGCACAGACTGGAAAGGATTCAAAGCTAGTTCATATTCATCGTATTAGTTAGCAGTGGGCTGGAATCAAAGTTAGCACATCGCTGCAGATCTATACGGTCACCAAGGCTGAGTGAAAGCAAAGCCTCAGTATTACACATGCAGTCATTCAGATTA
This sequence comes from Chionis minor, assembly GCA_013398295.1. Classification (NCBI taxonomy): domain Eukaryota; kingdom Metazoa; phylum Chordata; class Aves; order Charadriiformes; family Chionidae; genus Chionis; species Chionis minor. Next base: position 2,077,071 of record VZSF01007115.1, read on the forward strand.
ACGTCATTCATGTATAACACACCTAAGCAATTTTCCTTCCTACAAAGATATAAAAAGGTTTAAACAGCGATATATATTCTGTTCTATGTATGTGAAAGAAAAACGCTACACGGACATCAGCACTGTGAAAGGCATATTATTTCCAGTGTTTTTGAATTATTGTGCTAAGATCACACATTTTAATTCGGACAGATCACCTCTCTCTTCTTATATCCACTGCTGTTTTCCTTCCAAAGTATGTCTTCAATGGCACATAGCGGGGATGCACCTGGCACTGTCTGTTAAGGCCCTACAGGTCTAAAAGCATAGAGCAATACCCTGTATTCGGACAGAGGCGCACCAAGCTGTGCCTATTTGTATTGTGCCATAGACCCTCTTCAACTACAACCATAACATTTTCTTTCCAACTTGGAGGGAGGGAGAACAAAATGCTCTGGGTTTTGGGAATAAGCCAAGGGGAAGTGCTAAGTGAATAAAGACCATCTGCAAGCGTGCCCTGGGGACTAAACAGTTCATGCCTATGACACACTGCTTCCAAGTCTGGATTCTAATTCCGGTTCCAAGAACTCACACATCTTCTTGCTTGTTATTAATAAATTAATATACTGTATTAAATAACCAGACCTCTAAATAAGCTTTTTACCTTTTAGTTTCTAAATTGAAAGAAACACATGTAATAAAAGCAAATGACTGCTATTATATTTGAAAAGAGATCACTTCAAGTTATTTTTATTTACTCCAAGATGTCTTCGCAATAGACAAAATAAAACAAGGTTATCAAGCACAAGGAGAAGAGTTTCTCTGGAGCACTTAAAAATCACCAGTGTCCTCAGTGTGAACTAGGTATACAAATACTAGAAAAATACAACTGATCTAGGCAGACTGACTGGTTGCCCTTCTCACTCCTCAATGCCTTTCTCTACCTCAGCTCCCAGGACAAGCTATACCTAGAACTCTTTTCTAAAATGTTTCTGTAAACTTTCAGCATTAGAGATTTCACCGCCTTTCTAAGCGACTCTGCCCAGTTTTCAATGGCTCTTCCGTTACTAAGTTTTTCCTGCTGCTGCTGATAAACTGACATTGCAGCAAAGGAAGCCTGCTGCCCAGTGAATACAGAGAAAAAGTTGATTACTTCCTTATCTGTAACTGCTTTTTATGCAAGTGAGGACTATTATCAAGTCCTTGCTCAGGCTTCTCTTCCCCAGCCTTCTCCTATACGGTCCCATTTTCCAGAGTTCTGATGCTTCATATTGCGCTCCTCAGTACTTCCACTGATTAGGCCACTTTCTTCTTGACACGTTGTTCCCAGAATATTGCCTTGCAGCTAAAGCATTAAAGTGCTGAGTTTTTCAAGAGTACAGTTTCATAGGCCTTAGTGATGTTTATTCTGGGTTTATATAAAAAGTATAGCATGTGTATGCCTCTTTTGCAATAGTATGATATCTTTAATACATTCAACTTCTCATTTACTGGAAGCTAAAAATCACTGTACAGCAAATTACTTACCTACGCACTCATTATGCATTTCTATTTTCACAGCTGAATATTTTTTAAGTGTAGACCCTTTAATTTGCCCTTTGTAAGCGGCATTCTGTTCATTCTCCAACTCATTACTGTAATTTTTAATTCTAAAGGTATGCTTGCAGGTCCTTTCAGACTGGCATTCTCTGGGAGTTTTTAAAATATGTTTTGCATTTCATCATTCATGTCATCAATGAAAACACTTAGTAGAATTCCTTAAACAGCATTTTGTAAAACTGTTCCCAAAACATTCATCCACTTTCACAGAAAGCAATTTAAAGCTACTCTTGGAGCATAGCATTTTGTTGCTTGGGGGTTTTTTGTTGGGTTTTTTTTGTTTGTTTGGTTTGTTTTGCAGTTTTTTTTTTTAATAAGATGTTTTACATCCATGTACAATAGACTTATCTAAGCTGTATTTCTGAAGAAGGAACACCACACTTGCTTATTGGACCTGGCAAGGCAGAATCTACTGAAATACCTCTACACTGACTTTTGAAGGCAGATCACTGTGTCAAACTCCAAAACAGACCCAAAATGGAAAGCAGACAAGCATAATGTATTTCATCTAGTAGGTCCTCCTGTCAGAATGGAGAGAAGGAACTGCAAAAACCAGTTATACACATCTTTTACAGTATACTTTAAAATTAGACTTTGGAGGATGGGGTGGGGGGCTGTGCATATCCCATTAAGCTCACTTACCAGAGAATGGCTGCTTAATGCTTTTCTCACTGAAAAGACAGTAATAAGCTAACTGCATTAGCCCTTCTTAGCTATCAATTGTAGGCATGTTTGGCCAAGTACATACCATGGCATGGATTAAAAAATAAATAATTAAGTAAAAGCAACTGAAATGTGTATCTGAAGTCAAAAAAGGAGGAGGAAGCTTCACTCTCACCGAGTCAGGTGAAAGAAAGGCCTGTGATTTGACAGAATGGCATCTACACCTCCGAAGAACTGAAACATGCTATGCTGCACCAGAACATACTAGAACTGAGATGAACAATGCAAGATGCAAGGAAGGTAAGAAAACAAAAATTACAGCACGATGCAGCAAGAAAGTACTTACACACAGCTGGAGATAAGGAGGCTTCCATGCCACCACAAAGGCTGGCTGGCCAGGTTGAGGGTCAGCTTTCACAGAGGACAGAGCAAATGTATTTTGTGTTCAGGCAACAATAAGGCAAGATTATAAATAATCACATCAGAAGAGAATAAAATTTCAGGATTTTTTTTGCTCTAAGGAACAGTTTTTATATATTGTATCTGTAGATTAATGTTCCTGTTATTTTGTCTTTTTCTTCCCCACAGAGATCCTCAATTGTTACAGTAAAAACTGATTCTTACTTACACCTTGAACTGTTATGTAAAGTGCTTTGGGCTAAATCAAAAGTCATATTCCTTTTGGGTTCTTCAGACATTAAAAAGTAAAATGTCTCAAAAGCGGCTGAACATACCTTGCTAATATATTTTCACATGCTATGTATGGAAACGTAATGTTCTGTTATTATTCTGTTCCTTGCATTCTCCCTAACTTCACGTAACTTTTCACAGCCACTCATGACAATATAGTTAAAAATACTACATTCTCCCCAGGCTGGGCAAAATTCCAGTCCATAGTGAGTCCGTGGCTCACTTTGATACAATGAAAATTGCTTTCTAAAACTCAAGGTGCTTCTCCACACATGACTTTTTTAAAATGCAGAAAAATAAATACATCCAATCTTAATGTTTCATCGAAAAGATTAACTCTTATTGCTCAAGAAAAGTATGCATTGCAATGTCCTTTGAAATAACGTTAACGTGAGACAAACACAAAGTACAAGGTACTCAAGTTAGCAAAGCCAGTCATTGTTGCAAAATTCCAAACTCATATTGTTAATGGTAAAACAAAAAGAAAAAAAGCAGTCAATTATTATATACGAATCACAGCTACAGACAAATTCTATATTTCCCCACATGTAGAAAAATTGTTGTCATTTTGTTTTTCTTATGTCATTATTTGTTTTCTGAGGATCCTCCGTCTAACTCTAAGAAAGGTGATGTTGAAAGGCACGGTTTAAAGAAAGTTTCTCTGAGTGTCTTGTACCTTTTAAATCTGTGAGGTGGCTGCAGTGTAACCCCCTCATGTATTAGCCTTGTGTAGGGAAACAGTAGGGACAAAGCCATTAAATCAGCAAAGAGTAACTATGACAAAAACAGCTGAATGACCATGAAGAAGCAAAACTGCACATGGTTAAAAAATATTTGGTGGCTATGTAGAAGACTTGAGTTTAGCATGGCAAGGCTAAAAGCAACGTTTGATTTATTTTTATAGATAGACAGACAGACAAGAGGGAAAGTTAATGAAGAAACTAAAAAGAAAAATAAATTGCAAGCCTCTTGCTGATTACTAGAAAATGTCATTAAGATTGATGGGGTCATCTAAGACACTGTTATCAGCTGTGCTAAAGCACATACATATCTGCATGGTATTTCCATAAAGCCTCTGAAATCACAGGGATGAGGGATGAGATTATGATGAGCCACAAAGGGCTAAATTGGCTCCAAAAGGCCATCAAACCGTGTGAACTATCAATGAAGCAGTGCAATAGCAAGAAGAAATGAATTAGTATTACCCGTCAAGATGATTTCTCCAAATGCTCAAAAGTGAATTTCCGTTTCTTCCTGATAAGTGTATTATTAAAGTTTATAAATCCTGACTTGCAAAAACAGTTCTGCTTTTCACTCAATGTATCCTGCTGCACTGAAGTGTACTATTGAGAGTTTTCTAAGACATTTCCTTTCTGTCAGGAGCCTTGGAATTCAGTTATTGAAAAGCATACAGGAAATGTAGTGGGCATCTGTTTGTCACTCTCAGCAAATCCTTGCTCTGTGGCAGACATGATTTGGAGATCACCTTTGAAAGCTTATCTAAGTGAGGGATAAGACAGCATTCACATTGCTTCATCTCAAATACAATATGGTCGGTAACAAAGTATGTTAACATATGATTGACAGAGAGATGTTCCGTTCCCAGCTTTTTAGTTAAGCCATTTCTACCACTGCCCTCCCAAAGTATAAGCTATTGTAAATGCATTTGCAGTCACTCAAAAGAAGAAAGTCTCAGCATAATGATGTTTAAGTTCAGCTTTAAATACAAATGAGTACTAAAATCGTTACTTCACTAAATGCCTAAAAAAGCCGAAGCAAATTTAAGCTATCTACCACACAGCATTTTGAAAGGATAAAGCAAAACAATTTCAACAGTTACTATTTAAAGCATCATTAGAAAATCTATTTTTAGCAAGTTTGACTCTTAAGAATGGATTAACTTTTTTCTAGGAACACCATTTCTATTAGCACAGAACCGTAAACACACAGCATGTTGTATTATCTTCAAGGGAGGACAAATTAATATTTACTACAGCCTACTAAATATTTTATTGAGTACAAAAGGTCCACTCACTTAAAACACTCCATTACAATCTCAGAAAATTCATCACTTAACAGAAAATGATCTGATGTCAAGCCACAGCCACCACCATTTAAAAACGTTACCATGACAACCAGTAGCAACTTAGGGTAGTGCAATGCCTAACTCGGATCCAATGCTTAGCTCTCTGCTCATCTACTGCAAAAAATTATTTTCCACAAACAGAAATCCTAGAACTCTGAGAGTGTTTCTAACCAAGCCCCTGAAACTGAAGCTAATGCCTAAGAAATCTCAGAAATTACTGTGCTGCTTCAATCGATGTTATTCGGCTTTGCAGGCACGCATTACATTATGTACTAGACAGGAACTGGATCTCAATTTTTGGAGTTCTTAAAGGAAGTCCACTGTGTAATCTCTAACTAGTTTTAATTAACATCATAATTACTGAATATGCATATTTTAAGTCATTCGGTTTCAGCCACCTATTTGTTCTTTCTTCAAAGTGTGAAATTTCAATTCAGATTCTGCTCTCATCACAGGAGGCACCTTTGCTCTCATAGTTCGTACCCATGTTGATCTCTAAAAAAGAGAATGTACTCAAGACTAACACAATAATCTCTGTCAGAGTAGCCTGCTTGAGAACAGTTTGACTATGAAAAATAAAACAATGTTCAACTTAAGAACTGTATCCTTTGGGGCAAAAATAACACAAAAATGTTCCAATTACAAAGAATTATACTCCTTCATGTTTAAGGGGCAACTGAATAACAACACGTAAATGTTACTATTAGCTTCAAATCATTATCAATTCTGTTAACTGTACTACAAACACAAACACATACCTTTTGGAAGATCATGGTGGTATAAATTGTAAATCGCAGTTGAGAAGCACTTTATTGCTCAGAAACAGTTATTCTGATTTTTCTTTTTCCTCATAAAGCATAGCAATATATACTACTTTCGTACAAAGCTTACTTCGTAGATTTCTTATACATAATTTCAAGGGAAAGGTTGAGGAGTTTCTTACAAAATAACTGATTTATGGGGATATCCTCCAAATAATTTATGTGAAGTCATCCTAATGGTTACAGTTTTCAAGTAGATAAGCAAGTAAGGTGAAAATCTTTAAACCTTGATGGAAGTGCTGTAGAGAGCAACAACTTCCATTTTGGAATAGCATCCCTTACATATTGCTCAGTTTTTTTGTCTATTGTCGAGACATGTCTCTCATTATTTTTCACAAATTGCTATCACATTCCCTAAATGACAGAACAGGAAAACCTTTAAATGCTCAATGAATCCTGAATTATTAAAGATAAAAGGGTACTTCAGTATATTTATTATCATATTGAAGGAAATCATCATCATTGATGTCTGGATTAAGCTTATATTTTTTTAAATGGCCCCTTCAATGCTGAGGTAAACTTAAAGATGCATTGCTACAAACCTCCAGAAATTAATTACTCATTTTTTAAAATTATTTTTTGATGTTGAGTGTAATTTCACTGTGCAGCACATTTTCTTTAAGTAAAAGAATAAATAAATTGTATTTAAATGAAAGATACATGTTAGACTCCAGAAATATGTGATTTCTTATTTAAATGGTTTTGGTTTAGAATTATTGTCTATTCCCTATATTTAAGTTATTCCTGCCAAAAGTACTAAGAAAAATAAGCACAATTACAAGCGGGAGAAATTAACAAAATACTGATGATCATTTTACCAAAAAAACCCCCTGGGAGATAGTTCTTTAGCCAGTGGTCACCCCCTGTAGTTCCATCAACTTAAAGGCCATTCCACTTAATTATCCTTGTGAATAAGACATGATACAAATTATTGAATTCTTCAGTTACACCTCATTACTATGTCACATATTTTGCTGACACCATACATTGCCAATCTTCTATACTAAAAAAATGATCAATAGTTCAAAGATCACATAATCTAGTGAAATGCACAGAAAAACAAAAACCGGGCACCTGTTTTACGGCCCTACAGTCCATATGCACAAAACATGCACAACACACGACCTCACCAGAACTTGCAGCTACATTCTACCTGCCTGTTTGGAAAAGCTGCTGTCACCTGCCATCTCTAGAAGCACGCCAGGGCCTGCGAGGCACTACTATTTGGTTTAGGCCAAAAGCATGCCACACTGCATGTGAAGATTGAAGAGACATGCACGAATCTTTGGTCTGTCACTTTTGTGTTTTACTAGTATTGGCGCAATCTATCTGATTTCCCTTCCGTTAGCCAGCTGTACGAAGAACAGAAGGAGGTCTGGAGTTGGTTTTCTGTGAAGCTACTACAGAGCAACCAGACCGTGTGTTTAAGCTTACTTGTCTCATGTCCACCAGATCATTACATATTGGCTTGCATCACTCTCAGACAAAACAATCCCCTTCAGAAATATATATCAAGAAGTTTGGATTTGGAAAGACCTATCAGGTCTACTCATTTGCTGAGCAGGCCTATGAATGCAGATAGACCAGAAAAGCCAAAAGCTACATACAACCCAAAGAACTACTCTATGAATATGAACACAATGTGAAAAAATATACTTAAGGGGGGAAGGGGGGAACTGCAATAAAAACCCCGAAACAAACCCCTCAAAATGTAAGTTTAAAATTATATTCTTCAAAGACAGATTCTAAGACAAAGTATTCTGCTTAAGTTTTCCACTTTAATGAAAGTCAGCCTTAATTTTGATAAAAAGTGAAAAATACTTTCATAAAGTCTGGAAAACTCAGTACCATATTTCCAAACTGATCTTTAAAAAAAGAATAAAAAAAATGAAGAAAAATCATTCTTCCCTCTGACTGACTTAAGATAAAAAGCCTCTTATTTGCATCCTGTCTAATTTTGTGCCACAGTAACAAGTACAATGCTGGACTTGTCTTTTAGCAGATACACTAGGAAAAGCAACATAATCTCCAGAGAAGAGTCCACCAGGATTTTATAAAGTTCAGCCTTTCATCAGGTTTCTCTCAGCTGCCTCTACATCACCAAGATTCCAAGGTGGGAGTCACAAACAGATCACAATGACAGTAGGGGTTCTCTATGTGATGTTCTGTAAAGCTCCTTTAGTGGTGAAAAAAGGCAGGATTGAAGAAAAAAAAGGGCTGCCTTTTTTCACACTACTAACAACATATTTTTCATGGATGGTAAGGCATTTAAATGGTTAGAAGGCTGTAAGAATCCACCTCCTTAGGTACAAATTCTTTGTGATGAGAAAGATGAGGCATCAGAAAATCTGCCTGGTAAATCATGCAGAGTTTCCAAATAAGCTCTCCCCTCCCATGGACTTTTTTCTGCAGGAGATGATGATCAGACCATATGTTACTATGACAGATTTGGTATTTCATAACTGAAACACATATAGCTCCTGCATTAATATTTCCTCAAAACAGTCCAATTTTTAACAAAAACCCCCAAAAACTACTTTAACGTCTACATGCTACAAAAATCATGACTGGGGCTCTGTCCCCGAAAGCAGCTGTTTATTCAATTACTTGTGTAAATACGTCCCCTTTTATTATTTTTAGGTTTTAAAAGACAACTAAATACTGCATTTAATAGTAAGCACATGCCCTACTGAAGGGAATACAAACTATAATGATATGCCTAGCTTAAAAGCAAATCTAATCTACTTGCTTATTAAATTTAAATGTGTTTAAGGCTGATATGGTTTGAAAATGATATGTAAAATAACAGCTTCCATAGCTATAAATGTCAAGTCTAAAAATTATATGCAATATAACATACAAAATAAATGCTGCTTCATCTTTACATTTCAGTGTGATCAATTCATTAAATGAGGTATTACAAGCTATGAGAAAATTTTACAACTCCTGAGACATAATTCGTCACAGTGTATTACAATGCAGCGAGGAAATACTTTAGAGGTTTTGTCATCAATGGATTAAAATTCTTATTAGAAAGAAGGTGGGGGAAAATAGCTTTCTGATGTACCATGACCAAAATTACTCATCACAGCATATATTAAACACGTACGTGATCCTTTTTTATGACACAGTATAAAATGCCTTTTTTTCCTTTGGAAATAAAACAAGGGAAAGATAATATATTTTAATGGGACAAGATGTAAGGTAAAGAATATTTCAGGACACAAAGAACACAAAGCTTCCCCACCACACCAAGCCCAAATATTCTCCAACAATCTGGGGTTTGTTTGTTCTTTCTTTCTTTTTTCTTTTTAACTGTGATCTAGGCATGGTCTTTTCTACTTGCTGTGTTTTCCAGAAAGAACATATGACAACAGTTTTTACACCACTAGTTAGAAAGAAGCTAAGAGCCATGATGCCAACAAACACAGTATGTGTATCCTCCGCCTCCAATCCCTGTCAAAAAGCCTCTGAACACTTTATATAGACAGTGTAGCAAAACTCGATTGCCTAGAAAGCTGTAAAACCTGGAAAACCATTCAGCATCTTGAATCTACGCAACTCACTATTCCAAAAAATATTCACAAAAACTAACTTCAGCTTAGGGAAGCTGCTTATTTTAGCCCTCTTGTTAATCAGTCGAGAAATACAAAGAGGATCCCACAGGACATGACTCAGACCATCTAGATTAGATTCTCACTCTGAACTGCCTCCTCTCTTCTTTCCTGACCATAGAGGCAGTGTCAGGAGTCTGTGTTTTACAAACACTACCCACTCTTTTCTCCAACCTTCATCTTTCCAATAAGTCTGTTTCCAAACGAGACCGATGCTTTGACTGCACTATTGTTAGCTACTACCCCATCAAAACTGTTTTCTTGCTCTAGTAAGTTTGAAAAAGTTATAAAATTGTCACTGTCTTGGAGATCACTCAAAAAAATCCTGTTTCAACTGAAGTGAGTGCATTCTACAAGTAAATCAAAATAAGGTATACATTGATGGCTCTTAATTTTTTCACCCAAGTTTTTGCATACACTTCCTACTCAAGTGTTCAAAAAGTCTTGACTGCAAAAGAATATTATTGAAATCTAAAATTTATTCAGATGTTGCTATTTATAATTAAAGCTGGTTTCAAAAAGCATCCTAATTATGCACATTCAGGCTCAGGGTTTTTTAATAAGGCAGCAAGACAACAGCAATTTTCTTATGTGAACCTTTACAGCAGCTAAAAAGCCAAATGCTACTGATTTTGTCATTTCTCTTCAAAATAAGAATAATATTCATGGTTATGACAAACACAATTTTATTTTAAAATCCCATTAATATTTTTAAGATATGTGCATTCCTCTTGCCTTATCACCTTTCCAATCTACCAAACATTTAATACATTTGTCTTTCTCTGACATATAATTTTGATATCATGTAACAGAAAAATACGCATCACCCCAGATGTTCTCAAGGTGCAATAAAATCTGGTAATACTTTTGCAGGCCAGTATCTAGCCACAAATTTCTGCTCCCACAAAACCATCCATGTTACCAGGGGAATTATTAGGTGGCTGTATCTTTCCAGGCACTCAGAGCAAGATAACCCTAATCTAGTCTTATCACTTGCACACAAAAGCATTGGATCCAATAGGCTTCCATGTAATCCATCTCTGTCAACTGCATTAAGGAAATTACCTGTCAGAAATATCATGGCCAAGATTCTGTGATTAAATGCAAACTCAGAAAATGCTCAAGGGTATAGTAAAAAAAGCTGCATAAAATTGCCTTCAGTTTAGTTTTCCTTATGTTAACGTTGTATCCACGAGCATTTGAACAACATAAAGAACCAAGTAATTTATCAACCAATTATTGCATTGCCAAAGGAAACAAAACAGATTTTTAAATTTGTCATAATTCCATGAAGTTCTCTTTCGTTATTAAGACAGTAACACTTTAAAAAAAAAATCTTTCAAGATCTCTGAAGAAACAAAAAGCATATAATTTTTTTAATTCTCTCCCCCCCCCCCGCCCCCGAAAGAGAAATTGCTGTTGCTGCTGAAGCACAGAAATGTCTAAACGATCAGATTCACAATCCTAATAGTGATTTGTTTTCCCTATATAGTGCTTTGTCTCTGCAAACTTTACCATTTAAGGATTATTTGTAACAAGTTTGCATGGCTAACAGCACAGTCCTACACCTCAGGTCATTCAGGTTCAATACTCTCCGCCATCAGCAACTTAGATCTTTTCCTTAGGCATCTTTCTGTAAAATGGACAGAGCAATCACATGTATGTATGATTTGGACATAAATGCAGTATTAACTGTGTCAAAGAAGGGAACATAAGAAAAGTAAAAAAACACAGCTTGACCCATGATTCTACAGTTAAACATTTTTAAAGATACAGTATTCACTGAAGAAGCCTCTATTCAAAAATACCTGATGTACTCTACAGAAACCAAAGGGGGAAAAAATGACATTATTAATATTTAGTAATATTAATATTACAGTACAAGACAGACAGACATGGACATACTGGAGAGAATCTAACAAAGAGCCACTAAGATGATCAAGGGACTGGCACATCTCTCATGTAAGGCAAGGCTGAGAGAGCTGGACCTGTTCAGCCTAGAGAAGAGAAGGCTCAGGGGGATCTTGTCAATGTATACAAGTGCCTGAAGGGAGGAGAAAGGAAGACGGAGCCAGCCTCTTTCCAGTGGCGCCCACTGACAGCACCAGAGGCAACGGGCACAAACTGAAACAGAGGAGATTCCATCTGAAGCTCAGGATACACTTTTCCACTGTGAGCGTGACTGAGCACAGGTTGCCTGGCAAGGTTGTGGAGTCTCTCACCCTGGAGGTATTCAAAAGCCATCTGGCCATGGTCCTGGGCAACTGCTTCTAGGTGCTTGAGCAGTGGGATTGGACCAGATGACCTCCAGAGTCCCTTTCAACCACAACCATTTGATGAGTCTATGAACCCACTTCTCCAACTGAACCAAGTCCCTCTGAAGAGCGGCCCTGTCTTCCACTACACATACTGCTTCTCCAGTTTGCTATCATCCACAAACTTCCTGACAGTGCACTTCATCCCACTCTCCACACTGTCGTTAAACAGTATTGCTCGTGTATCAAACCCTAAAGCACTAATGACAACTAATGAGCCACACCAAGTGATCCCTGAACCATTGACCACAGCCCTTTAAAACCAGAAGTCAAGCCAGTTTTTCAGTTGACTTATCCATCCATTTATCCATTCCACATCTCACCAATATGGCTGTAAGAATACTAGGGTAGAATGTGTTAAAAGCCTAGATAAAAATCAAGGTATTGAACATCCACTACCCTTCCCTTCTTTTCAAAAGACAGGCTGATTATTTTCTTAAGGAAGCTTTTGGGGGGCTACAGTGTTCAAGAACAGTGTATTTTGAAGCAAGATTACAAAAGAAAAAATTAACACCTTTAACCCAGTGAGAATATTTAACATATCTATTTAACACTATTTAATTCTAACTCCAAAATGCAAATCTAAAGCATACAATGAAAACGTTCACCTGTGGTGACAAATTGGTGGGAATTTGGTCTCTATCAGGTAAGGAAATGGCAGTCAGTAATGGCAAACCTCACACTTAGCTCTCTCACTGCAATCCAGCATGTATTCCCTAGTTGTGAAGAAAACAACCCCAAAACTACTGTGATGACTCTCTAAACCTCTTGCATCACTACAGATACCTGCTCACTAAGTATCCTGAACGGTTATTCGTACTGAACAACAATTTAAGAAATGAAGGTTTTTCTAAGCAGTGGTATCTGTTCAGCTGGACGGAAGTTTCCAAGCAGAAGGTCTTATGCCCAGGGATCAAAATTAAGGAGGACAAACAAGATGGAAGCAAAAGGAGAAATGAGAAGACATTAAGAAGTTCAAGGACCTCTCCTTGTAAATCTGGAAATGTACTTCCTCCTTCAGAAGAAATTTCACCAAGAAATTATTGAATCTATCTTGCAACAAGTGATCCACCTAAACCCAGCCAGGTGTAATCCAAAAGACAACAGCATGAAGTAGGTTAGAGCCTGACAGAGTTTGTTCATTAAGACTTCCAACACTGTACCGAATATGTGCTGAGTATTTATAGCAAAGCTGAAAATTTCTCTTTGACATGGTGGTTACATACCTATCCAGCTGTCTCTGGACTACCACAATTTTGAAACAACACAACAGAAGGGTTCATACATGGGAAGTTTGACTCAAGAAATGTAGATTTAGTTAATTATGCAAGGGGACAGGTGTGATAGACTAGTAGCCTCAGAAAACTAGCATTAACGTGCTGATCATAATACAGATATCTTGTTATTAAGGTGAAAGGCTGAAACTCTACAAACACCATCTGGGATATACTGTCACCTATTTTTCATCTTTGTCCAAGTGGAACCTGGAATTCCACTAAGTTCTCAAACTAGCAGAAGACCTGCAGTTGCTTCTACTAAAGCAGGTACACTGGAAGAGCCAATTTACAAGCAGAAGACTGAAAGACGTATCTCATCCTTTGTGAAGACGTGACTAAAAAGCTAAATGAAGAGCACGGACTTCTGAACAGCAAATGAAAAAAAATAAATTAATGTATCTGCTTAGCTCAAAGACCTATCATGGAATTTACAGTTACTTTAAATCTCTGTTAAAAGAACTAGGAATAAGACTCCAAGAGTGAATGTAAGAAGTCTTTAAAAAGTGTTTTGACAACCTCATTTGCTGTTCTTATACGATGGTCATTGAACAAATGCAGCTGATTAAGTTAGGGAATCATTGTTTTCACACAACATTTACAGCTCAGAATACATCAGCAAAAGCCAAAATCAGAGAAAAAACAATTTGAACCTTGCACATTAATTATGTATCAGATGAAAGAAACGGTCGTAAAAAAATAAGAGCAGACCTATGCTCCATGTGGCACTTTTATTAGTTAGTTTATTATCCACCATATGTGCTGCCAAGGAAAATTATAATAGGCTACCACTGCTAACTACAAAAGATGACTATGAATTATTATTTATAGTCTTATTAACCAAGTTAGTAAACTCAACATAACTGGGTCATGATCATAGGGAATGAACTCTGTGTTCAACAAGCATACTGTACAGAACAGAGAGAAATTAAATGTACCAGTACTTTGAAAGCCAGGACAAAATACAGTACAACTGCAAATTTAATCTTAAAAGCACATATTGACTAATGGAGATTATACCCCAAGTGAACTAGGTGAAAACTGTTCCCTAACAGGACAATTGCATAAAGCAAGATTCTTCCTTGGAATAACTCTCAGATTAATAAATTTAATAGCTTTAATAGCTTCCCTTTTATTGGAAAGCCAATTCCATTAAACACCCAGTATTGCTTCAGTAACAGAACATAGATTTGCAAATGAATGCAAAGACTCTGTATCAGATATACCTTAAATTTTGGAATTCGGAATGGGAGCACTTTGTAATCTCTGTTCTAGGTATAGTACTGATTCCCTAACAGTAGCCTAATATAAATCTTCATGCTTATGCAGAGTTAGACTATTTTTAAATAATCTCTTTAAGAAGCGAGGTTGACAAAAAGGCTGTGGCTTCTCAAAGGTTATTCTGCTCGGCAATCCATGCCCAGTCACTCTACCTGGTATATCCTTCTAGGCTTTCTGGATGAAGAACAATACATGTTCTGGTCTACCATCATCTATCAGTATAATTTTAATTATTGCATTTATTTCTACTTTACTCTGCTATCATGGACTCAAACGGGTAATCTAGAATGAACTGCGCATCACATTTGCTGTACGGACTGTCACACATACAAAGACTACATCAGGTAGACTGGTTGCTAAAACAGTTCTTCACAGAACAGGGTCTTACAAAAAGATTAATGAGCCAGTACAGTAACAATGACTATTATCACCACCTATCATCATCTTTATGTTAAAAAACAAAACAAAACAAAAAGAGTTAAAACTTGAGCAGCTCAACAAACGTAATAAAATCAAACAATTGAGCAGTAGAGTTAAAAACTCCAGGAGTTCCTGTTTCCCAGCTATGCACACTCAGTCCTCCAGACAACTCTGGCTCTCCGTGGCTCTCTGTGCCTTCAAAGCTGTGTTACTAGGATGGAAAGAGATTAGAGCAAACAGATGGGAGATAGGTTAAAAAAACCAAAACCAAACCAAACAACAAACAAACAAACAAAAAACCTCCAAGGCTAGAATATCCTGACCAGTCTTCCACCAATATGACAAAACCAGAGTCCTTTTTAGCCTATTTGAAAAAGATGGACCTGAAGGGAGTTATGATGTGATGTTTTCCCTAGATTAAAACATAACAATTGCCAATAGGAATGCTTTATGGGAAACATGCCTTCTTTCACCAACATTCAAACCTACAAGTAAACCACTACTTTGTACTTAACAGCTCCATACTTGTATTTAAAGCCACTGACTCAACAACACTTAAGTCAAAAACCTGTTCCTACTGTCTGTTTTCACTCCATGCTCTCCATCTTAGTATCCAAGAACTGACCAGTAGAGCATTAAACAGTAATGACAAACATCTGTCATCCTTGTTTTCCTATCCACTCTTCACCTTTGTCCTCAGTAAAAATTGAGCGTATAAAGCAGTCAAACTTGGGCAGGCACTGCAGAGAACCTCGGGGAAATATGCTATCAGCAAAATCCTTCTGTAGACCTTGCATTGTGCAATACACAGGAAAAATAATTGTATCACTAGAACTGTTAAATAACCATATTGGATTTGCAAAACAAGACGCATTTTCCCATCTCACTGAGAGCCTGTGGCTCTTCAGAAATTAGCATACACCTGCTTTAAGGTATTCTGCATAAAAGATTACAAAATGTATTTTATAGAAACAGATAGTTCCTTTTTGTAAGGTATAAAGTCAAAATGGACTGCACTTTACATGATTCAGTGAACAAACTGGCATTCAGAGCTTATGGAGTAACTAAGCACCACTTCCTTAGTCAATTCTGCCACCTAGCTCATCTTGCGAAAGCTAGCCCTACTACTGAAAAGCAATTTTCATCTTATTTAGAATTCAAATTCACAAATAACCCACCCAGAATACCTAAATCACTTCATTAAACACAGGTAACATGGCATATTAAAAAGAAGAGTCATTTACACCAGAGGTATTAAAAGAAAGTTGCTGTGCACAGAAAACCTGTCGCTTATAAATGAACTTTAATTCTGATTGATTCAACATACAGCAAACCATTTTGCTTCATTTAATCCCTTAACCACAGTTAATGTTTTAAAATGTTCCAAGGGATTTTAATTTTCAAACTACGAAAGAAAAGAAAGTGTCCTTTATCCACTCTAAACCAAAATGTGTAATACTGGTTCTTGGATGGTAATATTTCCATTTCACAGGCAAATATAAAACTATTCCTTTTCTTGTCAATCCCTTTGAAGAGAACAAAATTTGTCCTGGGACAGACTTTATAATCCCAGTACATTCCAGTATGCCATTTCATTAGCAAGTATTGTCATATATAAAATACATATCTGCATTTTTAAACAAGCACTCCCAAATTATGCCACAGTAAACTCGTTGTACCTATTCAAACAACTGCACATTTTAAATACATTTTTTAAAAATCTGAAAATACGCCGTTTGATTTTAACTTCTCTGAGCAACTATGTTGAAAAATCAGGTTAACAAGTAAATCTCAAAACCATAAAGCTGCCAGCAGAGACAAATTGATTTTTTTAAAAAAAGTAATGAATTCTGACACACATGAAGAATACAAACCTAAGTATCTTGGAGATGCCCGAATGCCTCCAATACTCAGTAGTATTTTAAGTAGGAGATGCTAGATTACTGCTTAGGAAAGGTTTGTGATAAGATCGTAGTAATACCTATATTTGACACGATCTCCAGAGCTGATCTTTCCATCTTCTGTGCTCTTGGATTTTTTTTAATCCTCGTGTGAAGAATCTGATGAACAGCACCGATGTTTGGTCTTGTTTATCTGGCCCCAGTCACATGTTATGCATTAACATCACAAAAAGATAAACAACTGTCATTATCTTCGATGCTTTTTTGTGTTGCGGCTAGTGTAACAGCACCTTTGCTTGCTGTCAGTAATGTTAAGTAATTTACTGGAAAATACTAACCTTGTCATAGTGTAGACACTTCCTTTAATATGCAGGTTAAATTTGGCAGTAAGTATTTTCAGGTTACCTTTCCAAGGAATTAGAAGTGAATGTGTGGATACCTGCTAGAGGGGAAAGAAAGATCAAAATTCCCCAGTATTCTGTTTCTCTCTTAGAACCTCAAAATACTTTACAAAAACTGCAAACTACACTACAAAGAAATCATCTCACTTGAAATCATGAGATCTAAAGAATAAGAAGTGATCTGAGACTAACAGCACAACTGAGAATATACTCCCTGATCTGATTCCAAACTTAGATTTTTTACAAAGCACAGTAGTAGATCCAAGTATATGGCAAATGTATATCCTATATTAACAAGAATCACTAATGTCAATACTTTTAAAAATGCTGTTCTTTATTTTCAGACGTAGTTAAGAAATAGTAAGAGTAAACACACACGAGAAGCAAAATACTATTCCTATCATCTAATTTTCCAATCTCCACCATCTGCAGAATTAATAAAGTGAACATTAATTATACAGAAGCAAAACTCCATGGAAGTTCCTTGGAGAATAGCAGAAATACAAAGTTTGACATATGAAGGTGAGGTATAAGTAAGGATTTCCAAAAACCATTTTCTCCCTCATTAGAGAAGTAATGCCCTCCTCCTCCTTTCTACATTCTCTTCACTTCCCAATGCTCATTCAAAAGAGAAAGTTGGGGATAGAATCGGTTGCAGCAGATACAGCGTTTCTGCGGGTGTACAGAAATGCTGTGTCATTTTCGTTTTTTTCAGCAGGGAGATACAAGCAAAACAGTAACAATTCCTACTTCTCTTTCCAATGTACATTTTTGTACATTCCCCCTGTAACATTTTCTGTCCTCCTGCAATATTTTCAATTCTTAAATCTGACATACCCTTTTTTGTTTTGCTTTTATTCCCTCCTTGCTTTCTTTCTCATCCTGTCTATCCTTTCCCCTCCTCTTTCCAAGTGCCATATTATTGTTCTCCTTTAGTCTACACCTTTCTCTACTCATTCAATCTCTTCTTTATTCTCCTGTCATCCAGAGATGGATTATTTTAAATGCTCCCTCAACCTCTGCTGCTTTCCAGACAGGCTGACAAGAAATCTGGAGGCTTAGATCTAAACCTGCTTCATAGCTTTCTGAAAATGATGCTGATAGGCATGGAACAGAAGGAGAGCTGGAAACATGTGACAGCACACTGTTGATGTCAGAGATCCTTAACAAAGGGACATATGGAACCAGGCTCCTGTGAATTTTCTAAATTCAGCAGGTCGGTGTTTCGAAGCTGTGGCCATTGCACAACTTCCCTCTTTAAGATCCAAACCTGTTTGCACTTGACCTCTGAGCTCTCAGCTGACTGCTCGCAAATACACCAGTCAAAAAACCTGAATTGTTTTATTTTGAAATTGATCACAACATTCTTCTTTACAGAACAGTAAAATAACTTGCTTTGTTTTCAGAAAAATAAAGGAAGCGTTATTTTCTTAATTTATTCTGCTTTTCCTTGCTTGGCCAGTGAGGGAGAGGCGTCTGGTTTCATTTTAGAACCTGAAGGTAGCTCTGCTCAGAGAAAGGTCCACGGTTTGTTAATGGGATAAACTGCAACAAGCAGCAGAATAACTATTATAATGATGGAAACACGTTTTTCTGCAGCAAGTCAAATGTTCAAGTTGCTGCTGCTTAGTCTATTGTTCAAGTTACAGACTTATTCCTCTGCAAAAATAGTAAACCCAAGCAAAACAGAGTACCTGGCAGGTCATGAAATGGAACGGAAAGGAACGGAATGGAATATTTCAGTTGGAAAGGGTGTACAACAATCATCAATCTAATTGACTGATTAACTCAAGGCTGACCTAAAGTTAAAGCAAGGTATTAAGGGCATTGTCTTAAATCCATAACATAGCAGAAGCACTTTTGGATACTACTCTAGTTCTTCTCATCTTTTAAACTAATTGCTCAATCCAAACACTGCCCTAAAACATTATCAAAGAGAAAGCTAAAGGTTTAATTTCATTTTAAAGGAATTTAATGTGGACACAGTCAAGGTTCTAAAATAATCAGAGTATAAAAGAGTAAAAATAAATAAGTAAAATCACTACATCACTGCTGAAATGACATAAGAAATTCCAAGTTTTCATAATAAAGCTTCTCTGTATCTTAATATTGACATTGCATTTTCTCTGAACGTTAATGAATCTCACTGTATCAAAACTCTAGTCAGAAGTAATTTGCAGTTCGTAGACGCAAACTGAGTTTCTCTCTTAAATAGCTTTACAAATCATTCCCATGGTTCTATTTCTGAAAGTACACATAGAGGATATTATTATTACTGTTTCAACAGCGTACAATGCCAATAACTCTACTAACTTCTTGTACATAAAAGGAAAGAAATGGTTCGTAACCACTAAAATGCAAAGGTATCACATACCAAGGTATCAGCAAGATACATAGTAGCAACGTAAGAAAACACTCGTACTCAATAATCAATCTGTATGTAGGCATACACGTGTGTAAACACAAATTTTGTCTCACATTACATATACGCTGTCTGCCTACCTAGTGCATGTAATGAACAAAGGGCAGAGCATTTTTCCCTAGCTTTTAAAAGCTTAGCACACACAAAACATTGTTTAAGTATGTACACGCAGGAATTTGAGCATGGTTTGTAAAATCTAGAATAAAACCTAGTATCCCATTCATTGTGAGAGAACAAGATCACATAGTCAATAGTCTGTTCATATGAAACAATCAGTTCCAGTTTTCACATGGGCTTTGAAGAAAAATACATTTTCCCAGCTAAAGCAGAAAAGCTTCTCATTTAAATTTTCTACATACAGACACACACACGCAACCCTCTCTGTCTCATTAGATTTTTACCTTCAGCCAAACAAGTGTGTATCCACAATACCCCAAGCCTCCCAATCAAACCTAGAGGGCTCATTTAGCGGAGCTGAACTCTCTGGTGAGCAGACCACTGAAGCTGTATGATAGATACACACATACAAGTTATAGTAAATGTCAGCGCCACTGGGAAAACCTGTCTAGCCTGCTATGCTGTTGAAACAAGTAAGCCTTTACAAGTTCACCACCCAAACCCCAACCAATTCAGCTTTGGAAACCATGGGACCTATTAACCTGCTTAAATAAAAAGTCATCTCCTTTCTTCCAAGGCAGTATGTACATCAAAAAACAGTAGCATAGCTTTCATATTGGAACCCAGACAATCATCTATCTACTCATATTGGCAGCAATGAAATTTCAACCCGGCTTACTCCTCAAACTCCACTGCTTTCAGCTTTGCTCAGTGAAGTATTCAGCAGAAAATGCAGCTCGTGCCTTTTCTTGTTCTGACAAATCAGCAGAAATTTGTATACCTAATTCTAGAAAAAAACCCCAAACCGGTTTCTGCATTTTATCTTTTAAACTGATTTTTCACACACTAATGGGAGTATCTGTTTAATAAGCTCCTTGGGTGTTGTAGGGAACTGCAACATCCTCCCTCAGCTTCTGGAAGCGACAGAAAAGCACTGCGCCTTTTAAGCACAGTACTATAAAGACTGTAAACAATCAAGTACTTTCTAATTACTGATGCAGTACTATAGCAAATTCATTTGTGTGTGTAAGAATGTCCAACATCTACAGGGCAGAGTTAACTCATTCAATTGGTTGTCACAGGTACAAAATCTAAGGGAGGTTTTCCAGCATCTTATAATTGTCCGTTACTAGCAGAAACAACCAGGCTGAGTTTTGCCCTTACTGTTATGAAATATTCAAACAGGTGGCTGATGGTATTTACCACCTTTTCCAATTGCTTTGGAAAGGAAAAAAACAATTATAAGAAATGTCAGAACAGAAAGCAAAGCACAAAAAAGCTTAGTTCCCAGAGTAATCTTGATACATTGTTTTTTTCTTCCACCCAGTTTACCTGCCTACGCAGATGGTAACATTTCTAAAATATATAAACAAATACCTGTCTACTGAGTTTAAACAGAGGAGTCGTTCTTCTTAAGCCAAGAAATCAGCACGGGGATAGCATAAAAAAGTAATCTGTAAGTATTGGCACAGGCGAAGCAGTTACTTGGAAAATTAAGACTTAAGTGTTAGAATGTGGAAGACTTAACAATTTAATTTTTTTTAACAAGTATCTGTAAATTCCTGGGTCCATAAATGCCTAGAGCACACTGCTGTATTTAGAGAAGAGAGAGAGAGAGAGGAAAAAAAAAAAAAAAGTAGTAGTTAAAATTATCCTCTGCAGAGCTCCATTTTGCCTTACTTGGGCACAATCTATCCCAGTCTTGGCTTTCCAGTTTTCTTTAGACAAAATTCCCTCTGTTCCCTTCAGACTCATTCCCATTCAGACTCATACCAAACTCTTCCCACACCATTATACTGGCCACGTAATCAGCACACAGGTAAGACACGCAGTCCCATCTGCATTCACGTGGACTAGCTCCTGCCACGTTTGCTAGTGTCAAGCAAGGAGGATGTTTAAAGAGACCACGGGAGCCCCCAGATCCAGCTCTTGGGCTCAGTTGCAGACTGTGAGTTAACTAAGAGCTACAGGTGCAAGTTCTGTTCTGTGCCTTCCCAGGCTGCAATGCACTCCTTTTAGCAACATTTTTTAGGAATTCAGGTGCAGAGCTGTATCAAAACTTTGGCAAACGTGCACAAACCCCAAATACTCAAAAGGCCTACCATTTGACAAAGTCACATCCTTTGATGCTCTGCAACAAAAGCCAACCTCTCTGACTTTCGGGCTACTAGTCCAAAGCATACAAAATAAAAGTATTTCCTAAAATGACTACGAGAAATTTTACTAGAAGCAAACCAGTATTCTTCCGATAACTCAGTTTCGTGTTTCAATTTTCATAATTGCAAAAGAGGCCTCCAAGGCAGATGCCTAACCTGTAGGTTTCCAACATGCACAGTTAACACCAGACAATGTTTTAAACAATCAAATCCAGGTGACAGTGTCAAGCAGCTGCTATCAGTTTCACCTAAAATACCGACATCAGTTCCAGTTATTAACAGGTATCATCAGTTTCACCTCAAAGAATGCGATGGCACAACCAGAGGACTGGACTCCAAAAGTCTTATTATTTCTAATAAGAATAAATGAGAATGGTACCATTAGAATTAATTATGATGGGTTTTTACAAAATGCAACAGTGATGGTCTACAGAAACATCAACTGAGACTCCTCACAAATATCACATGTAATATAAACTAAAACCAGACTTCAACCACATTAACTACTGCCTGCTGTGAATTTAGGCACCTTCACTAAACTGTTCCCAGTGCTCAAATGTTTTACTTTCACCACTTTTGCCAGCTGTAAAGCGTATCACATCAAATTCTTTTTCTTCAAGCCCACAAAATGGAAATTCCCCTGCTGCTCTTATAAAAGAAACATTAGTCTTCAAAATAATTACAAACAAACCCCCAAACCAACTATCCGCAATCTTAAAAATGTTTTTAAACACAACATATTCTAAAGTTATTTCTAGTAAGAGAAGAGAAAAGCTAGAGACCTACTTTCTGGCTGTTAGCAAAGCTAAGCGATAGACTCCCGGGACATGGTCAAGCCTCCTCACATGACAAAAGGCAGTGCCCTGAAACACTGCCATATTCACAAATTCTTTCTGAAATGCACTCAATAAAAATTTTGGTTGTTTGACAGCTGGTTAATCTGTCCTTGCTCAATTTGCATTACAGAGGTAACAATTCTCTGGTGTTCTTTTGCTGAACAGCAACAGAAAGCATTCCTGTAATGCCTCCGTGCGTGCCAAACACTGAGATAGCTGGATTTTGACTTAATTTTTTTAAAGAACTTAAGAATCCATACACCTAACTGCAGCCTTAGTAATGTGTCTCATGGAATAATTTAAGCATCTCTATTAAGCTACATAATACACTAATACCAAAATTTAACTGTTAAGTCAAAAAGAACAACTAAGTGGTTGTTGACAAATGGATAATGTCATTTTGTAAGCATCTGTACTTTTCAAAAGTAGGGTGACCCACTTGTCAGCTGAGGGAGATTTAACCCAACACACGAGTCGGAGCCACTTTGCTTTTCCTATTTTTTTTGGTCGCCTCCTACCACATTCCAGCTGTACTTCACCATCTCCCTCTTCTCGGATGTAACGTTACCGATGGCGTTGCAGTCAGCCTCACGCACAGTTCAAACACACCACCATCACCGTGAGGGACAACCCGTCCCGTTCACACACACAGCTCGCTGCGTGGTACCGTCAGCCCTGTTTCAGGGTTCTATCGCTCGGCGCTCCGTCAGCGCCGGTATTTGTCTGTGTGTGCGTGAGAGGGCAGGAGCGGCCCCTCACTTCCTCCCGCAGGCGGCCGGCGGCGGCGCGTGCCCGCCTGAGGCAGCTGCCGCAGAAGGTTCTGGAAGCGGCCGCGCGCGGCGGCCCCGTCGGGCGGGAAGCGCGCGGGCGCCCTCACGCGCGGCGCCTCAAGAGGGAGCGGCNGCCGCCCGGCAACGGCTCGAGGTAGGCGGGGGACGATTTGGGTTTTTCATAGCGTTTTCCATGTTTAAGTTAAGTCTGACAGCAAGGTAACCCCGTTTTGCTTTTAGCAAAATATCTAAAGAGGGTGAAAGTCTTTGTATCTCTGGGTTTGTCTTGTGAACAGGCAGCAATTCCCGGTCGAGTTCCTCCACAGGTGCTTTCTGAGATGAAGCAGTTAGGGCTGAAATACTTCACAACCTTGAGGTATCGGTAGAGAACATACGACACATTACCTTCAGTGAAGGAAAGGGGTTACACTTTGTGCTGTCCCTTACTTATATTTCAGGCAAACTTTGAAAACAAAAACAACAAAAAAAGAGTGACTTACTGGCTTGAGTAATTGGGTAGAAAAAGGTCTAAGCTCAAGAAGGAATATGAGATAGGACATCTTAAATGCTACCAAATTTCACTTAAAATACAGATTAATCTCTTCCTATGGTATTGGACCGAGACAAGAGCGCTGAAGGAGCTTTTAGATGAGTCTACCTTTCAGAAAAATATAAAGATCCATGCTTAAGATACGTGTGTTAAAACGACAAACTGTTTAAGAAGGTTTAATGCGGTAAATGGCTGTGAGTATGGATGCATTCACACAACTATGTCTTCCAAGTAGAAAGATGTTTCTAAAGATACACGTCCTTAATGGAAAAACATACACAGTAGATTTTTGCTCTTCTTCTAGATCAGGTGCATGGCATTAATGGTAAGATGCAGAAGTCTCTTGATCCAGCTCCCATAAATTTCCATCTGATCTCAGTTTGGCAGAAGTGCTGTGAATCCCTGCCATTTAGGTTCATTCACATTCAGCACAATTTCACCACCCCTAACAAAAACGCAATGTACAAGTACTCTGAAAGAAAATACCATCTAGCAGTTTGCATAACATTTCTTTTGATTCCATAGCAACACCGTATTATAATAACATTGTGCATGGGATACAACCTTCTATTTACCCTAAATTCATTTTCAAATTGAAATGGTATCTTGTACTACACAGGTTTTCAGTGATAGAGTCTGTCCGATGAATGTATTTAATAACTAAGCATATGGTCCAGCTTCCCATTTCCGGAGCTCAGTCCTCTTCAGAGCAGCCTGTCACATTGTGCATATGCATGAGGAAAAGCTTCTCAACATACAAAACTATTGCTGAAAAGATGATCAGATGAGTTTCCTTCCATTAACCTACACTGATGAGAATAATACTGCCCATGCCATTTCAGTAATATACTCCTAATGACACTGAAGCCTCTGAATATTTAGTGTATAATCAACTGTAATAATACTGAATGCAAGGACTTGCTTTGAATTTCTCTGTATTTAGAACAGTGCTGTAGCCAGGTATAAACAAGCTGTATTGTTGTGTGACCTAATGCACACATAGTTTGCCAGAAAAATATGCCCTGCGGTTCTAGCACAAACACAGTTTGTATTTTTGAACTATGAACTACCTAACAATACATCTCGATTTCTCTGATGTCTCTAAAAGCTTAAGACGTTTTGACTTTGAAGAAAAGATACTTGTATAATAAAATATGTTAATACACATTTTATTTTGGGGGATTAGTGACTTTCACCAGAACGCTAGTTGGCTGTTTTTCTTCTTGTACAGCTGTGAATTAGAGATCATGTTCAATATTCTGAGAAACTGACGCCACATTTATAAATGTGTATCACTGGGTATAGATGTATTTTTAGGTATACATGTTTTTCTTGTTAAACATAACTGCTTTTTGTTCAGATTTTCTTTCCCCAATAGTAGGTATTTTATGTATTTATTAGCAGTCACCAGTATAGCTGGAATAAATACAGAATGCATTTCAGAACCATGAACGTGATTCTTGAATCTATTCTTAATTTATCACAAGTGAATCGGACGTTCTGGTGTGGTTTAGAAATGAACTAGTGTTAGATGTAAAAGCTGTGCGTATCAGCAATACAAGATTTGATTCCTGTATCTTTCTGCCTTACCTATTTTTTTTGCAATACTTTTCTTCATGGCTTCATTGGTGTTTGGGGAAATCGCCTACAGATAATGCCGAGACAGAATCTGTTAGATTATGGGTTATTAAGTGGTATTGCTCTCCATGAAAAGTTCAGTGACTCAGTGTTCCAGGTTAATGACTCCTGGTTTTGTGACCAAATCAGATTCTGTCGTCTTTGCCCTTAGGAGTCTGAAAAGCTGATTATTTGAAACAGATTAAATGGGTTGGTATGGCAGGATGTGGAATCCGTTTATGTTTGATAGGTTGTATTTTTAGTGTTAAGCATATACCTGCGCCACCACCCTCCCTAAACCTTTCCAGACCCACATAGGAGCACGATGATGATCTTTAGTTAAATTCTGAGGATTATGCTATTTTTGCTAATAAGCATCAATGTGCTTAGAATAAGAGAGATGGTGTATTTCTACAATGCAGTCGATGGCTAGTAACGCACTCTTAATTTTAGGCTTACTAACTTGACGTTAAAGATATATAACAATAAAGGTTTAATGATGAAATCCAAAAAGATACTACAGTGTCCCTTTTTGATCCGAGAGCTCCCTGTAAAGCTAGCTCGTAGTACCAGCAATAGGTAGCATTTCCCAGAGCTCCTGAAGTTTCTTCATGTGGTCAGTCTCCTAGTAAAAACTGAGAGACGATCCCTTTCAGAAATGCACAGCCAAATGTAAGGATGTAACATATGAGCAGTTTGACATCCACAATATTCTGTAACAGTGAATTACACAGCTAAAGTATGCTGCCTACCTTTTTTAATTGTAGGAACTTTGTTATTCTAAGTTTAAAAACTTATCTCCTACCTCCCAAAAAGAGGGAAGAAGACCTGTAGGCTATTATGTATGACCTATTAAAGGCAAAAAGGTCTCTAGATTACTCTCATGGAATCCAGTGGCTACACTTTGAAAAGAAGGAGCACGGCTCATCATTTTTAAAGACTACATAAAGGCTTATATCCTCAGGAACAGATTCTTGGCTCTGGATTGACAACAGACATTAAGTGCTCCTGAACTGTCTTTAAGCTGTAGGGGCAGAACTTCAGACACCCTGTGTTGATTAAACACAGCTGATGTTCATCACACAAAATTTTGTGTGTTCTTTCTGAGCAACATAGTTCTAATTATGCATTGTTCAATGAATGTAGGTACCTAACTGGATTTTGCAGATGAAAGCCAAAAATGTAGACATTTAAAAAATGTAGATGTAGACAAGTGAATAATCTTGCAGCTATTTCATCATTGCAGTGATGTGATCACTCGGTTCAACAAGCCAATGCTACAAAGTTACTCAACCCAAATACAGCACAAGTCAAAAGAATGAGTTCAATGTTATCACTTCAATTACACTGCCAGCAAGTACAACTTTTTGCCACATTGTTATATTGTGCACGTTGGAGCAACCTTGGACATGTGTCTATAAATACGGTAATGATGAAAATAAGATAGCATTTCTACTTCAAAAGTCTTTTGATACTTCTTTACAAAGCTTATCAGTGAGCATTTAATGACTTTGGTGTGTATTTAATTTCCCTTCTTATTAGTTAACCTTGTGATACTGTTATGTGTATTCATGCAGTGCTATCATTAGTTTGGTTACTGACTTACATGTGATACAGATTTTACTGAATTTTTTCCTCTGACATCATTATGAGGTCATTTTAGGCAACAATGGTTGCCTATTGCAGTGAAAATCTATACGTTGGAAACAATATAAAATTGCTGCTTCTTAGTCTTGACGATTTTGCTTGAAACTTTTATAAAAGTACAGAAGACCCTGGCTGAAAGTAAAAAGAATTCTACCTGAAAAAAAAAAAAAAAAANACTAGCTTCAAAACCCAGGAACCGCAGCCCTTCATTTCAATACCAAATATGAGTTACCATGTTAAGTGGGAAAGAGATAATTCTGTAAGGCAAGCATATTAATTGAATAGCACGTTATACTTCCCAGCATTCACAGAATGCTTTTTATTATTTTCATACTTTTTTTTTCCATGCCCATTTTTATGTATTTATCCACATTGTTGGTCAGTTGAAACAACTATTACTGTTGATACGCTTTTGAACTATATCCACCAATTTTATGCAAGATAATAAACTGCTTTAGAAACGCATATTAATTACTAGAGGGGAAATTTAGTAATCTTTTATCTGACAAATAATTAAATCTAGCTAACAGTATGCGTTTAACGAATAAATTATTCTTGCCTCAAA
Organism: Chionis minor; assembly: GCA_013398295.1. Classification (NCBI taxonomy): domain Eukaryota; kingdom Metazoa; phylum Chordata; class Aves; order Charadriiformes; family Chionidae; genus Chionis; species Chionis minor. The sequence goes on from VZSF01007115.1 coordinate 2,104,795, forward strand.
GCTTGCTTGCTCTGTAGTCTAACAAATAAGGAATCTGAGCAACATGAATGACCTGGAGTGGCACCCATAGTCTAAAAGGTCTGTAGACCGGCTTTGTTAGATTTAATAGCAGTCGTTACAGACACTTTTACTTTCATTTTTTTGCCAAAGCCCTTACTGAAGCATACCACCCCTGCTGTGGGCTGGGGCAGAACTGAACATGACCCGGTCTCTGTTGGACCACACTAATGGCCTAGTATATTAAATTCAACAGCCGTAATTTTTGTTCAAGCTAATATGCCAGATTGTGAATGTTAGTAGCTAATGAGTGAGCCTATATCCTTTTTTTGTCATCTTTAATAGTAACCTCTTGCTCTGGGAAGGCAGGCAGCAGAAGCAATAATCTCTTTGGCCCAGCATATTAGCTTGTTGTATTACAACACATCCAGCACACAATATGCCTGCTGCTGAAAATCTGAGTTTCACATATCTGTCCTTTTGTCAGTGCAATAGTGGTTTTCTGAACGATTTCAAAAGAAAAAAAACCCAGCAGCAGCTTAATGTAATACAGGATGCGTGTCATCTATTAACCAGTGTTTCCCACAAATTGATGAAAATGCAATTTTTTACTTGCTAATTAAAATTCAGTAGCCTGCACATCATTCAGTAAATTGCTTGAGAACCAAACCAGAGGTTACAGAGATCTACTCTGTTACCTGTGAGTTAAAAATGATGACTATTGCTTTAAAATTGAGTGCAACATATTCATTACATATCCACATTATGCTACTAAGTATCCTAGAAGTGCAAGGCTAATGCTACTACAAGCAACTTTTTAAAAACACCCACCCTGATTTCTCATAGACGCGTAACAGATAAAATAATAGTAATGGGTAAATTACCTAGTGATAAATCCTTAGTCTTAAGTAAATGAGAACAAACCTTTATCATTTAAACTTAAAAAGACATCCACATCATAATTACCACACTAATACTGGATTATTTTATTATTCGCGGTTCTTTTTAAGTTACATATGGAATCATCCTTAGAGAAAGATGCTAGAGAAGAAATGTCAGCTTTTTCAATCTGTTTACCAGGTACTTTTGACAGCCCATGGTATATGAGTTTTACTGCTTCACCTGTGGAATGAGTCAGTTTCTGTAGCTATAGTCAGTTGCTTTTTGTTTGGATATGAAGGTATACAGCTACCAGCAGCAGGGTACTGCATTTAGCATGTCTTTCCAGGCGTAAAAAAAAGAGGGGGGGCCGGAGGGGGGGTAAGTATAAACCATAATTTATTACTGAATGAATATCAAACCCTCTAAATTTAGGAGCACATGGAAAGGTCACAGTTCACAGACATCAAAATAATAAAGTAAACCTGGGATTCAAATTATGTATGTCAGTATTTTAACGTTGCATTAATCTTATTGGGAATTATACTAACTTTAAAGTCATACTGAAGAAAGTATTTCAGATGTGTAGAGGTCTGTCTGCATAGAGGAAGTCACTGTAACTGCATACTTAAATTTAAGCTCATACTTAATTGTAATCAAATTATCTGGAGAAAACTGATGCCGCAAAGCAAGAATACTGATAGATAACTACAGAAGACAATAAACAAAGCTAAGCATAGAGAAAGAAAAACAATAAACAACACTGATAAATTCTCTGCATTACTCTGGAATTAGGTGTTTAAATGTTTCCTTTCCTGTGGGTAGATGACATTTGGCAATCCCAAACTCAGATCCAGGCTGGGTGGAGAATGGATTGAGAGCAGCCCTGAGGAGAAGGACTTGGGGGTGTTAGTGGATGAGAAGCTCAACGTGAGCTGGCAATGTGCGCTGGCAGCCCAGAAAGCCACCCACATCCCGGGCTTCATCAAAGGAAGGGTGGCCAGCAGGTCAGGGGAGGGGATTCTGCCCCTCTACTCTGCTCTGGTGAGACCCCACCTGGAGTACGGCGCCTCCAGCTCTGAGGTCCTCAGTGCAAGAAAGACATGGACCTGTTGGAGTGGGTCCAGAGGAGGCCACGACAATGATGAGAGGGCTGGAGCAGCTCTGTTATGAGGACAGGCTGAGAGAGTTGGGGTTGTTCAGCCTGGAGAAGAGAAGGCTCTGGGGACACTCTAGAGCAGCCTTCCAGTATCTGAAAGGGGCCTACAAGAAAGCGGTAGAGGGACTTTTTACAAGGGCATGTAGTGATAGCACAAGGGGTGATGGCTTCAAACTGGAAGAGGGGAGATTTAGATTAGATCTCAGGAAGAAATTCTTTACTGTCATGGTGTCATTTGACACTGGAACAGGTTGCCCAGAGAAGCTGTGGCTGTCCCATCCCTGGAGGTGTTCAAGGCCAGACTGGGTAAGGCTTGGAGCAGCCTCGTCTAGTGGAAAAGTGTCCCTGCCCATGGCAGAGGGGTCGGAACTAGATGATCTTCCCTTCCAAACTAAGGTCCCTCCCAATGCAAACCATTGTATGACAACATAAGTTTCATTAAAAACTCTTCCCCATCCAGATCAAACATGTGAGCCACGCACTTGAGGGGCACGAAGTAGTTCATTTTTTTCAGCCCCTATGTATTCCAAACTTTTGGAATAAATTGTACTAGTATCAAAACTTACCATAGAAGTAGATTACATTCATTCTAGACTGCTGCTCTAAATAGCTCTGCAAGCAAAGAATTGTGAAAGATTTACATCCAAAGGCCGTCAGTGCTAAGGATACAGTCTTCACACACGGTACATCCTTTTACACGGTCGCATGTATGTTCTGTATACAGTACATCTAGAGAGGGCAGTGGCCAAAGAAGCCCTGAATTTTTAAGGGTTTGACAACCCGTAATTCAACTGGATATTACAGTCTTATGCTTATTTTTACACAACATGGTGAATATTACCACAAATAAGGTTACCAAAGTCCAGGAGCCCTGCAGAGATGGTTTCAGCAGAAATAAAGTGACTAAAACTGAGGAAATATGCTGAGAGATGCACAGAACAACATAAGAACCTTTTATCTCAAGGAATTGCAGATTCAATCATCTACCTTGTTTTCTCTTTCCTCCTCTTTTATAAAGTAGCTGAACAGTTGAACTGTACAGGTTTTTTCCACTCTTTTCCCCCAGCACACAGTACACAACAGAGCATACAATAACTGATTTTTTCACTAACTTGTAGATTTCTCTGTAGAGTTTCTCAGAATAAATTAAACCAAATCTCAGAGGTTGCTTCTATGATGAAAATTTTCAGCAGTCCTAGATCAAAGCAGTCGTGTTCATGATAAGCAATACAGTAAATAGGGAAGACTAGGTCCTAGATTTTTGTACAAGCGTAAAATAGCTAAGAATGCTATGGAGCTAATGCTGTGGGTCTTGCTGGAAGCTGCAGGCCAGTAGCAGCCCTCTGAGATGCTTCCCCCCAGCTGTCTTGCTAATGACTGTATTCAGAATTACTCACACTGCAGACCAGCTAGCTCTCCAAAAACTGACAAACAGAGATACTGCAATTAAGTCTGTGATTTAGTGGTCTTCCCGAGGCTTTTCATTGATAAATCTGAAACTATACTCACCTATGTAACAAGTAAACAAACAAACAAAAAAAAAAATCAGAAGTTATTCTCCTCTGAATTATTTCTCCCTCTGCACATCATCAGTGCTCAAATGTTACAAAACGTAACAGAATGACGTCAGTTCCTTACTCATATCTCATTCTTCCTACTAACCCGTTTTAAATAATGAGCTCTATTTCATCCTAGCTACTTCTGTAATACTGGCTAATTTTTAAATACAGTATCATTGCCTCGACTAGGGTCACATACTAGTCTATTACAGCTGTCAAAATCAGTGAAACATTTCTGTTTGCCATGCTTTGCAGAAACAAAGAATTGGCTTGGGTTTTATTGAGAAAAAAAATAATTAAATCCTTTGCTAATTCCAAAGAGCAGATTTGGTTAAACTGTGGATATTAGGTGATGAAAAGAAGTTAACATTCTGAAAAAGGTTTTGAAACCTCCAGCAGAGTTTTGCTGGCACATCTCCACTGAGCGTATTAGGAAATGGAGCTCATCAGTGCTTCAAAGCAAGGGGATAAACAGGCGATGAGCCCCCAGAAAGTGACTAATGCAGAACGTAGGTGAAAGAAAATAGAAAAAAAGTTCACTTCTTGTTGTGTTAAAGAAAATGTCTCCATCACAAAAGGTGAAGGAAATGGGACAAGATGATTGCTGTACAAGTGTTAATTGCCATCCTGATTTGAGGTACCAAAATGTTAAGAGTGCTTAGGCTGTGCTTCTCAGCCAACATTAGTGAACAGAAAGGTCATCTCAGAAAGCACAGTTGCACACACAGATGCATGAACAACAGCGTCTACGGCACTTCTTACATTTAACAGTAATATTGTAAGACTCCTGCCTGCCTGCTAGAAGGATGGACCCAAGGCAGAAATTTACAAAGACAGGTAGTGCCTGGGGTCGAAGTCATTTCACTTGCTGATTATTTCATTGATGGTATTTTTCCTCTTGAGCAAAATTTCAAACAATTCAACCCCGACACATTTTTTGAAATGCGATAGCGGAGAGAAACATTGCTGTCTGTGGACATCCTTCCCTTGACCACCTGATATGATCATCAAATGACCATGAAATTCAAGATATAAGAAAACCCCCCACAAGTATGTTAAATTGTTTTTCTGACCCATGAGAAGATACAACGTTTCTGTTTCCTATTGATGTCAACCTACTTTTTTGTGAAAGTAGGGAGCCTGATTTTTTGTTTGTTTCCAAAAGACAAAAACCTGTAGGTCTTTTAAGTGTGTATGTATATCTATAAAAACATATATGTATGTGTACACACACAAAAACATCTCCCTCATCATATATGTCTGTCATACTTAATTGTATTTTCTAGTAAGATTTCTCATGTTTCTGTACCCTGTATATCATAGTTGATTTAAGTACTCTTCAACAAAGCCTTGCAACTTTATTGCATGAAAGAGGCCCTGATTGATTTCTTCCCTAATGCAAGTTTGTTTGATGCGTAGTAGGAAGGGTTGTCACTCTAGGTTGGCACTTTGGTGACATACTGGCAACTGGAGATGTCCAGTCTTACAATATACTCATTATGAGGAGACATGGAATATTTTTTACCAATTCTTTCCTTTTTCTTGGTTTCTTTCCTTTTCTTTAGCTTCTTAAAATTAAATCCAGGTAATTTCATGTTCAGAATTGCTGGTCCCATATGTTTACATATCTGGTTTGCAAAAGAACTACCCAACTGGACCAAGCCCGTGATTTCTGGTTCATCTGGTACCACCTCCTAATTTCGGCAGCAATCTTGATTTGGTATTCCTTTAAAATGTGCAAGAATGCCTTCTCCCTTTCCTATGGGAAAAAAAATAATCTTTTATCTTCAGCCCATAGCCACTAGGTAGAAGTGTCGTTAGAAAGACAACCCAAAAGGCCTCATTAATATGCTGATAAACTAATGCATTTCTCACTAATCCATGTTTTTAAAGTAGCCAAGGCTAAAGCAACACCCATATAATAAGAACATGTGAAGGATTCCAAACAATGAGAAAATATTCTGCATTAGCTAGGAAAATTCTGTTGGTTCAAACTACAAACCAACTACAAAGTTGGTTCAAACTTTCAAAACAATTTAGTTGTAAATATCCAGTAATCCTGAAGAAAATCTCAGCTTCTGAAAAGGTAGGCACAATTCCATCCTATTTGAAATTTACTAACAATGTCATCGTAACTCAGTTGGAAAAACATGCTTTACCATTTGCCAAAATGTAATTTACTGGACATTCTTTAGGGAGCCTTGAGCACTACGCTGATTCTTTAAGCTAGTACACCCCACACAAATACAAAGTAACTGTCAACTACAACTGAACTTGCTTCTGAAGTCTTTTAAATAATATCCAGAAACAAAAATAAAAGATTAGACCTTCTGGATTTTCATGAGACAGAACCCTGACAAAAACATAGGCATCAGGAATATTCATAGTTACTGTGCATCTGCTGCACAATAACCCTCACAACAAGCTGACTTTACAATTGCTATGAAATAAACCTGTGAACAGAGTGGCCTTCTTCACAGCCTGGCAGAAAATTTTGGACAAATGGCCAAATTTCTCTTTTACCAATGAGATAAAATTACTACGCAGAAATATATGTTGTGTCTAGTGAAATTAGATGACGTCTCACAAAATGCACTTAATTGGTAAAGCTGAAAATTAAGTACCTTCTTGTATCTAAAAGCTGAAGTAACCTTGATTTAAGATTGTTTCTTACAAAGCAGAAATGATTGCTACTGTTCCAAAAATTGGATATGAGAATAGTACTTTCTATAGCCACATTGCATCTCCCAGCGTTCAAACCCTTTAATACGGATTAATGACCTAATTGGCATGCAATGAAAAGCTAATATGCTCTGAGTTTTCTGGCTGTGAAAATGGAGGTAACAACTAACACACTCCTTACCAAGGCATCTATAATACATTCTAGGTCTCCACGCTTACACCTCATAAGGGCAGAATTACTCAGGCCTCAAACAGATGGAGCTTCTTGTATCTTGTACCAGGTAATCCTTAGAGAACTGCTGGCTGAAAAGCTCTGATGAAACCCAGACATCTGGTTGTAGAGATGCCCCAGTAGATCTCTACAGTGGTGACCTGACTGTAGGCCTCCCAGTAGGATGCCATCCAACTAAGGATCTCTTCTCAGAAAATAATCCCATGCAATTTTAAGGCAGTCTCACATCAATTATTTATGCTACACAGCTGAAACTTTAGCCTCATATACAGATATTTCAATCTGTATCATTATAATAAAAATTTGAGTGGAAAATAATTGATCTTTAAAGGCTGCACTAACCTAGAAGAAAATGAATAAGAAATATGGAATGTTTTAAGCACTAGACATGAAAATGCTACTGTTGTTCTTTTAAAACTACAAATCAGCAAACTTCAGCTACCTCCTAGGTTTCAGAAGAAAAACTGGTGTATATTACTCATATCTAGTTTTATTTTGTTTTCTCTCCATTTGCCATAAATTAATGATGCTTTCCCATTAACAGCTACTTGATTATGCATCAGATACAAAGGCAACTATGTACTATTTGCTCAGACAAAGATACTAGGAAAGCACTTTAGTAAATAACCAGGATACATAAAAAAGGTGCTGCATTTTTTATCGTGTGTAGCGCTAAACCAAAGTCTCTTACAAATGTAAATCATTTCATTATCTTTTATTCTAAAGGAAACAATACATTATGCATTGATATTTCGATGAACAGCTATGCCTTCTAGGGCTTGATGAAATTGATAGTTCTGTAAATCAGTATTCAAGCACAAATAATTAAGGGAATTTATTCAGATTGACTCAGTTAAGTTGGAAAAGAAATAGTTGTCCCTAAAGAGGGGTTAAAAAATGTTTAGCTAATCAGAACCATTTTTCAGGACATATACATAGAAGTTATTAGGAACAAAATGGAGTAAAAACAAGTAAAAGAGTTAAAAATCTAAATTTTTGTAATTTGGATGAACGTAGGTGACCGATAATATAGAACACAAATGTAGCCCTCCTTTTATTTGGTTCTGAAATACCTGCAAAGGGCAACCTAAAACTGAAATATGGAGTAAGTGCAATGAGGCCTTTAGAATAATTATGTGTTGTTAATTGAAGAATGTTAATCATGTCATATTAGGAGGAAGACAGGGTTAAACTGGTAAAATTTCAATTCACTTAGGCCTTATCTCTTGTTGGAATGAACCAGATGATTAATCCTTAACATTCTTCAGGGATACAGAGAACATCAGCAATTAAATTAACAACTACAAAGTTTATGCTCAGAGATTCAAAAATGAAAGACAGAAACACTTTAATTTTTCACAAGTTGTTACCTTAATTATCTTCTTATTGCTTCTGTCTCTTCTCCCTCATTACAAAAACACACCCCTTAGTATTCATGGATCCCTTTAATTTGCTGTAGCTCAGCAACTATGTAAGGAATGTCATCTGAGCTGCAAAAGTCATAAATCTTACTTTGTGCATGCTCATTGAAAATAAATTGTTCTGCTGTACCTAGTCCCTGTGTTTGAACTGCAAAGTGCTGACAAATTTCTGTTTACTTACAAACAGCCAGTAATGTCCATCAAATTTTGGTGGCAGAAAAGGAAGGCTTGCTTAGCATGTAAAGTGAAATAAAGTTTCTTTTATGAAAATATAAAAGAAATACAGATAGCTAAGTCAACCCCATAGTTATTATGCAAAGTGCTACTGGCAATAGGAAGATACAGGCATAGGTTTCTTATGAAACCTTCTCATTCTGCAGTCGTGAAAAATAAGAGTGTCGTTCCAGATCATTCATGAAAATTATATACCAGTAAGAAATTACAAACTGACATTTAAATGAAAGTTCTTTGATTAGAGAAGAAATCAATAGAGAAAATACAGGACTTAAGAATGCGTTCAGGATTCTTTCTTGAGAGTTGCATTAGAAGTCCTAGAGAATGTGTGGAATCTTGTTATCAATACCGGATTGCATCGTGTATTGAGTGATTTGAAATGTAACTGCTGTGAAAGTAAATGCTCTCACAAGTTGAATGCAAAAATCCATGCTTGCGAAACATAGGGACTTGACATTGTTATCACTAGGCATGCTTTCACAATTATCAAAGTTTTAAAGTAAAATGTCATATCCCTTAAGGGTGCCCTTACAACAAATTATTAACGAAGCTGTATTGATCTTCACCCAAACGGAAAAATCTCAATAAATCTCATCTGGACCTTTGCTGAAGCTAGAAAAATGCATTACACCCCCCTATTGACCACAATTTTTATTATCACTATTGTGTTTGCAGGGCAGTCAATTTTATACAGCGTAACAAACTGCCAAGTGCTAAAGTGATTTCCTCTATTACTGAGGTCCATGTATTAAATTTAGTGAGGCACAATACCAAACTTCAAATATTGCAGGGTTTAGAATTGAATGCAGCTGAGCCTAATGTTATCAACCTGACAAATACACTGACATATTAAGTAGCAGATCATTTATTCATATTTGGAACTGGTTTTGTTTTTCTATTCAGCTGTATAGTTTTAGATTAGCCACCATATTTCAAAATATGACTATTACTGTGAAGTCCAAAGGCACTGTGGAATATATATTTCATATTCTTATTACGCACTGTACATCAGAGAAATATGCCTCAATAGTCTGTTATCACATATAAATACATGTAAATTAATAAATTACTTAGCATAATGCAGGTTTAGGCTGCAATTACTTTAACCCTTTTCAATGATCAGTGATTCATTCAGTATTTCAGATATGTTGTGTTATAGTAAAAAAAAAAAATTAAGTTCTCAGATGAAGTTTCATTTTGAGCTCTTTTCTTTCTCATATCATTTGTTTCCCTTCAGTCTAAAATATTCCAAAACAGTGGATTTCTGAATTTACAGATGCTATTTGAAATCTAATTCTTACTGAAATATGCCTGTTCTAATGTACACCATGTCCTCCTGGAAGAAGGGATGTATCCTTTGGGTTTGAAGAACCCACAATGATCTATTGTCATTTAGACAACTATTCTATCACCCGATGACCCCTTCCCACCTGGGAAGGGGAAATAGGGAAAAACAAGGAAACCCAATAGGTGGAACATAAATAGATTTAATAGAATAATACTAAATAATTAACATTAATAATACTAAAGAACCAATATTGGTCCTGATACCAATATAAAATATACAAGGTTTATACCCAGCCCGTTCTAGCCATAGGAAGCCGTGCGCTCCCAGCAGTGGACAGCAAATGTTGGACACTGTGAGCGCTATGGCTTCAGGAGGAAGAGAAGGGCTCAGGTTCGGCACCGGGGCAAGAAGTTTGCAGCCATCACAGAAGCGTAAACTCCAGCAAACTTTCTAATTTATATTGAATGTGACGTTCATGGTATGAAATAATCCTGTTGGCCAGCTTGGGTCAAGTGCCCGGGTCTTAGCTGCTCCTCATCCCTGGCACCTGGCGAGCTCGAAAACACTGAGACCTTGAAACCTGCACATCATAGCTGGCTATACAAGTAAATATTTCCACTAGCATCTTCTAAAAATGTAGTTCTCCCTAGCATTAGAAGAGACCTTACTGAAAAGTAAAATTACTGAAAGAGAAATTAATCCTGTGCTGCTCAAACCAGGACACCTGAATAATTCAATCAACAATTTAAAATACTTGTCACTAATACTTAAAGAAGTATTCTTAAGTAACTGATTGTTTACATCAAAGCTTCCCTAATTTTTTTTCTTCAATAAATAACAAAAATTTCCTATAACAAACTGAGAAGAAACGGCCAATATTCTGCTTGCCTGAAATAATCCAAATGATCCTTCTCCGAGCTAAAAGCTGAAGCTACAAGGCTTTGAGGGAAGACAAATTCTGCATTGCTACCTGTTATTTTAGGGAATGGCAGTTTCGTAGCTTTTGGAAGTGGATCATGAGACCTTTTGTAAATGAATTTGCATCCTGACAGTTCTACAGTTTTTTTACTATTGTGGTCTAGTTGTGCAACTATTAAACTGCAACAATTGCTATTCAAAATAGCTCACAGGAGATCTCAAGACAGAACTATCTATCCTCATGCAAAAACTCCAGGGAGGATTCCTGTAACTTTCTCTCTGGAAACCTCCATCTTTAATGTACTGTATGCCGCAACTGCCGGTTGGGAAGATAGAAGGATAACGACATTGATAGATTTGTGTAACATTCAAAATATAAAGGAAAATCTTGAAATTAAAGACTTCCCCCGCACACACCTTAATAAGTTGTTTTTTTTTTTTTTTTAAAAGGATAAATCATACAACTTTGATTCTCTAGGAAGGGCCTGATAGTCTGCAGTCTTTCACTTTGTATATTTCATTTGTGTAGATATTTTTGCCCTAACAACCATGTTGGATACTATACTGTCCAAATCAATCATTAAACAGTTTAACTAGATGCTTTATATTGTCAAATGGCTCGTAGACCTGTCTCATAGGAGACAGCAGGTCAAAAATATTGCTACCTGGCACTTTGATTTGCAGTTAGAAAGCCAACTTTCTGCTGTAAAGCTAATTCAAGCCCTGCATTTTTGTGTCTGCTTTTTCCCCCCAAGTATTTTTCCCGTATTTATTGAAGCTTACTGCAACAATAGCTGGCTGTAAGCAAACAGAGCGAATGCTCAAAAACAAGCACTAAATATTTAAACTTGGAAGTATTGTACTTTTGGAGTCAGACCTCTGGTGCTTTAGTTGCAAACCTTTTCCTAGAAAGATAAACCATTTAACATAAGCTGACACTCAAACATCTAATACACTACCAGAGTTCTTGTCACTGAAAAGAGGTCAGATACTATTTTGCTCATTGGACTAAAAAACGCTCATTCCATACAGAGACTCCCCACCACTTACTACTTGGACCCTGCAGGTCCCTGAACTGACTTTATGGAATTTTCTTTGTCTTCTGCAACGTCATCATAAATTGGACTTCTCTCATTCAAAACCAATATTTAACTGTAAATAAGGCTGTCTAATTCAGTTCCATTGTGGAAATTCCACCTGATTAGTGAGGAACAACACTCTTCATAGTTCTATGAGTAGAGGTAATGGCACTACTGTCATTCCCGAAATGTTAATTAGCTCATAAGTGTGACACTTGGCAATGAAATATTTATTTTCATGGAGTACTACGTGTAACTTAAGAATTGCAATAGCAAATCTAGATGTATTACTGAATGTAGAAATCATTATTCTAAACTGTGTTCTAATCTTACAAGGGAAAAACACAATACATTATTACAAAGAATTGCCTTATTCACATGTCCAAGTACTATCCATTTTAAGTGCCTTGCGTTTTTAATTTTGGAAGAGCTATCTCTGTTACTTGCAAGAGTTCTTTGAAACATATAAGAAATTCCAGAAACTTTTCTATGCTTTAATTCCAACCTTTAATTACATTACAATAGGTTTCACTTAGATTCATCAAGGATGTAGCCAACTTGAAACTATTTTTCACAGAATCACAGAATGTTAAGGGTTGGAAGGGACCTCTAGAGATCATCTAGTCCAACCCCCCTGCCAGAGCAGGTTCACCTAAAGCAGGTTGTACAGATTGGCATCCAGGCAGGTTGGGAATGTCTTCACTGTCAGAGACTCCACCACCTCTCTGAGCAGCCTATTCCAGGGCTCTGCCACCCTCAAAGGAAAGAAGTTCCTCCTCATGTTCAGATGGAACTTCCTGTATTTGAGTTTGTACCCATTGCCTCTTGTTCTATCACTGGGTACTACTGAAAAAAGACTGCCCCCCTCCTCCCAGCACCCTCGCTTTAAGTGTTGATAAGCATTGATGAGTTCCCCCCTTAGTCTTCTCTCCTCCAGACTAAGACGACCCAACTCCCTCAGCCTTTCCTTGTAAGAAAGATGCTCCAGCCCCCTGATCATCTTCGTGGCCCTTCGCTGCACCCTCTCCAGCAGTTATGCTCAGAATGCAACTCCCTGTTGAGCACGTTGACCATTCTCCAGTGCAAGAAACCAAGAATAGTATGTCAACATTAGAATGGGAAAATATTTTAAAAATTATCTCTTTAATCATTTATGACGTACAACATTTACCTGTCACAGCATGAACTTAATCCCAGAAGCAGATATATTAAAAATATGTACATTTTTTGCATATGTAAGAGGACAGCTTACATGGGCAGCCAACAGATGGCAGCAACTGGCACAGAGTGGTACAAAGATGAAATCCTCACCTGAGTTCAGTCCAGACTAAAGATCCTCAGATATGTCATGCCACAGGCCACGTTCCCAGAAGGTGTGGGAGCTGCCTTCCCTGCCAGGGCAGAGGCTACAACCCAAAGAGTTTTGGATGGCGGATGCAGCCCTCCAAGTCCCAGGGTGCAGGGGGCATCCTATGGCCTCCCCATGAGGCCAGGAGACATGATGGAATTCAGGATCCTGAGAAGAGAGAGCAGGGTAAAAAACATCCTGGACTTCAGGAGAACAGACTTTGGCCTGTTCCAAAGAAGCATCTGCTTGGAAGAGTCTCATGGGAATAGGCCCTGGAGGGAAGAGGGACCCAAGAAAACTGGTTCAAGAATCACCTCTTCCAAGCTCAAGAGTGGTGCATCCCAATGCACAAGTAATGCAAAAATGCCAAGCAGCCTTTATGGATGAGCAAGGAGCTCCTGGCAAAACTCAAACATAAGAAGGAAATAAAGAGAAGCAGAGGAGCAAAGGCCAGTAACCTGGGAATAATACAAAGACGCTTTCCAGGCACGCAGAGATGTAGTTTGGAAAGCAAAAACCCACCTGGAGTTGAATCTGGCAAGGGATGTCAAAGGCAGGGCTTCCGTAAGTACCTAAGTGGCAAAAGGAAGACTAGGGAAAGTGTGGGCCCACAGCTGAATGGGGCAGGAGCCCTGGTGATACCAGACATGGAGAAGACTGAGGTACCAAATGCCTCCTTCAGTAGTAAGGCCAGTCTTCAGGAATCCAAGACCCCAGAAGCTGCAAGGCAAATCTACACCATTGGTGGAAATGCATCACGCTAGAGAATCCTTAAGCAAACTGGACGTCAGTCAGTCCATGGGCCCTGATGTGATGCACACACACACATGCTGAAGGAGCTAGCTGATGGCAGTGCAAAGCTATTCTCTATAATCTTTGAACAATTGTGGCAAATGGGAGAGGTGCCTGAAGACTGGAGGAAAGCAAACGTGACTCCTTTCTCCAAAAAGGGCAAGAAGAAGGACCCAGGGAACTACAGGCTGGGCAGCCTCACCTCGATCTCTGGGAAGCCAATGGGGCAAATAATCCTGGGAACCATTTCCAGGCACATGGACAAGAAAATGAATGAGGGTAGTCGGCATGGATTCACCAAGAGGATTCCCAGTCATGCTTACCTAACCCCAGCCATGCTAGGCCAACCCGATGACTTTGTATAATGAAAAGGACTAGCTTGGTAGACAGAGAAGAGCAGTACTGCCTGCCTCAACTTCAGGAAGGTTTTTAATACTGTCTCCCATCAGATCCTCACAGGGAAGCTAATGCAGTATGAGCTGGGTGAGCAGACAGCAAAGTTCACTGAAAACCTTGGCAGCACGACTGGCCCCAGAGGTGGTGAACAGTGGTGTGAAGTCCAGTTGGAAGCCAGTAACCTACAGTGTACCCCAGCAGTGGTGCAAAGGTAATCACTCACCACCTCAGAAGTAGACCAGTTAGTCTCCAAACAGCAGCTCCTTACACAAAAACCACCTCCCCTCTGCTTCTGTTGCTGAGCATAAATATACTTTTGGCCAGTTTGGGTTGGCTGTGTCCAGATTGTGTCCTCTCCTAGCCTCTTGCCCATCTGCAGCCTACTCACTGGGAGAGGCAGAGTAGAAAAAAGAGAAAGCCTTGATGTGCCAGCATCATTCAGCAGCAGCCAAAATACGGGTGTGTTATCTGCACTGTTCCAGCCTCAAATCTAAAATACACCACCACGTGGCTTCTATGAAGAAAATAAAGTCCATCACAGCTAGACCTGGTACAGGCATTTAAGTTTTTTAGCTGAAATGCTTCTTGAGCAGAGGTACGGGAGATTTAAACAAATCACTGACAGGCTTCCTTCAATGTGATTTCCAAATGGGGTGTCCAAGAGGCAACTCCTCTCATGTCATGCAAGTTGTTTGCCCAACACATTCTGTTTCTTTAGGGTAGCTACATGTTTGCTTTCAAAAATTAGCAATTCACAGTATATGATCAGCGGTGAAAACAACATAGTAAGTTATATTCTGCTGTGATCATGTGACCTTAAGAAATCATTCCTCTCATTCAGGCTTATACTACCACTCCTTGGCTATTCATACGGTCCAGTAATTTTTCCAGTACACTATCATAATTCAGTGATAAACTATTGAGCAAAATAGCTGTAATTCCTACAGTTGCCCCAATTAAATTCCAATGAACTCTACTGTTCAGAGACTATTCTGTCGAAGAGGTACTCACCTGACAAGTAACAGCATGAAACGGTTCCAAATTAACGGAGCTATTAATGTGTATAAAATCTATATGATAGCAAGATACCCGTACAGCAAATAATATAGAAAACAACTCATCCTATGAATATCAAGACAGAACCATATAATATCTCCATGAATCATTTATTAACTCTCTCCTCTCTTGTTTTCTCCTTACTACTACTTTTGATGATGCATTTTCAGATGCTGTTCAAGCCACTCAATAACTAGCAACAACAGCGTCGATAGTGTGGTACATAATCATTCTACAGACCTGTCTTGATGTGAGAAACGGTGTGTTTTTGAATTGAACTAAGTCAGTGTAACATGACTGAAAGGACTGGTTAAAATACATACTAGCATATGTGACTCTGTGTACACTGTGACTTTTCCACAGGGGAACCTGAGCTAAAACAGCCAATTAATTTGCACTTTAGAAAAACAGAAACAATACTGCTTGGTCATATTTATGTCATTTGACTGTGTTAACATTATGAAATGTGTTCCTTAATAAGACATAACTTCAAACTAAATTGGAGTCACTTTACTTAAAAGATGACTGAAGTAGTCATATTACTTCAGTAGTGTCATGAAAAAAACCCCACATTTCAGCATGTAAAAGGCTGCTGCAAACCATGAGTAAATATTCATTTCTCCATGACCAGCTCTACGACATGGAACAGGCTTGCTCTTCAGCAGGAAAGATTCCCGTTAGGCATGTGGCTCACTTGCCTGTGTTTTATAGCTAAGAGATAAATTTGACTTGTCTGTTTATAATCGCTTTTTATAAACCAATTTAAATTAAGAATTTGTTCACAGGCTGTGAACACCCATATATTAACTTAAAAGAGGATTGTTATCTTACATTGCACTGCATTCTTTTGCATGGATAGCACATGAAAACCTTCTAAAATAGGAGCGTAACAAATGCTAAACACACAAATTAATAGTGAATAGTAAGTAACAGAAATGCACGTGGAACTTTTATAAGTGCCAATAACATATGTTATAAGGATTGCTTATGTGCATACGTGTGGTAGAATGAAATGTTTTATGCTACCCCAGCTAGGTCTGTGTGTATTATTAAACTATTTTCCTAGTCTTTACAGATCTTAATTTCATACTCCCCATTTGCCTCCATCATATTTTTTCAGATAGTGTTTGTAATTTCATCTTGCTGTTAGATCAGCTTTCTTCTCGTGTTTGAGCGTAAACTCTTCTACTTTTCCTTGCTATCAGGAGGAATTACGCAATGCACAAATCCAAATTTGCATCCTGTTATTAGTCTATTGTTGCCCATAGAGTCAAACACATTGTTAGACAAGAGCTTATTGATCCTTTTTTGACATCACCTCTTGTTGATAACACATGGTTATATCACTGCTGTGTGAGATTCTTTTCTGGGTATTATTTAGCTGTAATATGGTTCTAACATGAATATCCAAATACTGTAAGTGTAAACACCTAATGCTGTAAGAAAACGATCCAACCATTTTGTCTATAGCATAAGATACTGAAGGTTTTTATGTATAACGGAATAGGCTCTGCCCTTCTTGATGAACATTAGTATGCAGTTGCCACCTGTATTTCCTTTTTTGCATTTTCAGAAGACAAGTCTTGAGAATCTTAATATGTATTAACAACAGTGAAAATAGTAGAACAAAATAAGAGATTTGCTAGTGCATGCATACTATGGAGAGATGTGGAAATCACACACTATGAAGCGTTAGGCAGGCAAGTTGGTACACACCCCCCAAGTGTCTGAGTAGTAATTCTGAAGTAATACAGCTGTTCTTATGCTTTGAAGACAGATTACTGTATATTATTACCACTCTGCAGCAGAAAAAAAAAAAAAAAGCAACAAAAATACTCTGACTCTTAACCATCCAATTCAAAGAATTACAGGTAAAGTTATGCCAGGAGGGTAAATCAGACCCTTCTCTAAAGCAAATTTTTAACTGCCTTTCACAACCACCATCACCCTAAAAAACTAAAGAGTTTTTACAAATACTCTCTGTTGGAATTAATTTTTCTTATTTGAGAGGGTAGTGTCTTAGACATCTGCATGTGTCAACCAAAGCATAGCACGTAAGGGCATTATTATTAGCATAATTACCAAGTTACTCTAGGCAGAAACAAATGCTCAAAGATCTCACTTTTCCCATTGTTTCACGTTTCATGCTGCCCCCAGATGCTGTGGCAGTTAATACAGCTTGAAATACAAGACGACAAAAAAATTAAGTTCACCCGGTGGGTTGTAAGAGTAGAACCTTAGTAATGTCAGGAGGATGTGATTTCATGTTTAACTTAAACCAGCATTGACTGTTTTGATCTTAAATATACTCCCTGCATCTCAGCCTCCTGACCTCTCTCTTCATTTTCCTTCCTTTTCAGTGACACATCTTGTTTTATTCTTCTTCCTCCATTGTTCCTGTTGTTATTAGGATGTAGTATTTACTGGACATCACAACCAAGATTGGAGTATGCAGGTACAACTGGAAAAACAACCGTGGCCCTTGTGACTGTTACTCCACAAAAGGAAGTTACCTCAGTTTTCCCAGCAATTCCACTGGATAATGAACGAGAGGTATGTAAAAAAACGTAACTGGGCTTTGCGCTGAAAAGAGTTTGTCATGGCTGTGTAGGTTAACATCAGAATCAAATACCTGAAAAGAATAAAGTAATATAATATGACAATTACAACTTAATTCACAGGAATGTGATATATTAGGTATGTTCCCACATGGTACAACTTATCTGTGTGATCCTTCTAGAACTTAATATCATCCACCTGGGATATTTTCTGAAAACTTGCAAGCTAAAACCGTGCAACTGCTGAAAACAGTAAGGCACAATCAGTAACAGTCTTTCTTTTCAGGTTAGATATTTCAGTTATCTGACAGGAGTGCTGATAGAAAACAGTGGCTTTAAAAAAGTTTGCAACGTTTTGCTTATGTCACAGTTTTAAAGCAGTTTTGTAAGCTCTATTCAGTGTTCATGCTGTGGTAAAAACTACATAGGTTGCTAATTTTGAAACCAATGGTACAATTAGCTTTGCCACTTTAATATCAGCAGCGTTACCACCACAGTTACTCTTCAAATTGGTTGCAAGTTACTCTTCAAAAGGCTTTTATGAGCACCAACATATTAAACATTTCAATATCCAAATGTATACACTTGCCTATGCCCACCCTTGGAGAAACAAAAAATCACCTACACAGAGTATTTAACCTTAAAGAATGTGAACAATTTTAAGATTTGCTTTTTGAATAAATGAAACATATGTTTCAAAATACTGATTAAAACAAACAAAACGTCTAAAAAATAGACCTTTGAATTAAAGTTGGAATCTTGAATAAAAGCATTTATAAATATTTGGCCTGATACAATCTAAATTCAGCTTTTATATTTGGAAACGTCACTGCTGAATCAAACCACATCTCACCAGACTTAGCTCTGGTCTTCACTTCCTATTCCGTAAGAATGGATGCTCAGCAAAAGCTCCAAGTGGAGTACCTGCAAATGTGACATTTCTTTTGACTGTTGTTTTTATGTTAGTTCGGAAAGCATAGATGAACTTAACTAACTGCAGCCACTAATTACCCATTTCACTAGAGTTTCAATAGAAACATTTTGTTCAAAATTCTGAAAGCCCAAACAAACAAGATAGAGGATAGTGTTCTATTCATTACTACAAACACTCTTAAAAAAAGGAAGATTAAATTGTCATGACAATTACATCACTGAAATGCACAGTATTTAACTCAAAGAATGACTATTTTATTACTGATTTTCCAATTAACTGATACTGCCATGAATCAAAGTCTCTGTGGGAAATGGAGACAGACTTTCCAAAGAACACACACCGGTTTGAAAAGCGGAGATCTCAAGCTTGAAATTTTATCAAGTATGCTCATATCACACTGTATCTCAGACCTATCGAAAAATGCAATACACATGCATGAATCAACTGAAATATATATATTCTAATTTGAAGAATCTTCTTGAAATCAGACCATGTTTTCTAATCTCAAAACATTGCTGGTTGGGCAATTTTCATTTTTGTAAAATGACAAGTGATACTTCATTTTTAGATAAAGGTTAATGTGAAGTTCCCAACTTTATCAAATGCACTCCTCTATAAAGTAAACCATTGCATGCTGGTGCCTAACATTAGAGAAAAATGTTCACACAGTTGAAAATGAATGGTTTTTGCATTTCAAGGTGACAAGTACAATGTCAGACACAATCAATCGATCACTGCATAATTATTATTGCAAATGATCCATATCCATGCTGCAAACCTTAAGGGGAATTTAATGAAGCAGTAAGCACATCAATAATAAGATCTACTTCGGTCTCTGTTAAATCTCATGATTCATAAATATGTTGTCACATTTTATTCTTCCTTGAATTCCTGTAATTACATTTGAGAAGCTAACTGAAAAGTAAAATTCAAATATATATCAGCTTTTCCTCCATAAAAGGAGTACTTAACTGTATTATATATACAGCACAAACCCTAAATTTAGAAAACATACTTATCAAATAAAAGGCCAAAATAATCTAAGACAAACACAGAGAGATCTATGAAGAAAACCCGGAATGTCAATAATCAGACTCAGCCTAACGCCTTTAGCTGACTTAAAATCTACTGGACGTAGGTGGCAAGATTTTTGTAGTTAGGGGACTACCAGGGTGGCCACTGGGGGATGGGGAGCACAGGGACTGCCCCATGCCAGACACAACTGATTCCAGACAGCTTGGCAATGGACTTGCCACAGGCCACAGCCAAGCCCATCAGCCAGTTTGGTGTTGCAGCTGTGAAAACAAAGGGCAGAAATGTTGGAAAGAGAGACGAGGAGGAGGAAACAAAAAGAGACAAAGCCAAGCAAACACCAACTCTGAGAAGGAGGAGGCGCTCCATGGTGGAGCAAGTGCACCCCCAAGGGGACTGCAGCCCTTGGAGGAACCCACGGTGAAACACAGGAAAAGACTGAGAAGGAAGGAGCTGTAGAGAGAAACTACTCTTGTCCTGACTGCAATCAGTCCATGCCACCCATTGCCTCACTGAAGGGAGTTGTGGTAACAAGAGGGGTTGTTGGTTTTGTTTCTCATTACCTGACTCAGAAAATAAATTGGCAAATTTAATGGACAGAAATTGTAACTGGCAAGAAATAATTTCACATCCTCCACGGTAAGTCTGTTTTGTCCGTGACAGTAATCAGTAAGTGATCTCCCTGTCTTCGTGCTGACCTTCTCTCACTCCTGTTCTTCCTAGTTTCTTCTCCCTCTCTGTCCCGCTGAGGCAGGGAGTGAGCAAGCAGATAGGTGGGAGTTTGGCTGCTAGCTGGGGCCAACCCACAACACGATTATAATTCTGGAGGGAAAAGAATATATAGGGTATTATATCCACGTGTGGAAAGCAGACACTTCTGCAGATACGTTGGACTTCATTTTTCCAATTGCAGTAAGAACGGGTGTACTTCCACACCTGTGGAAGAATCTAACCAAGCTGTTAGAATGGTCTAAATACAGTTTCATCTGTCTAGCAAGGAAGGAATATCAATCCAGGAGCAGAAGGGAAATGGAAAACTGATAGGGAAAGGCAGAAAAACAACCTCAATATCTAATGAAGACGTGAACAGATACCTAGACTTCCATTACTAAACATCCCCTTTTGTTGATTAAACTGCGAGGTGGCCAGACTAGTTATACAAGGTACATCAAGCATTTGCACATATAAGTGAGAAACCGCAACCAAAATCTTGGTTTAGGTACTATCACAGCCTTGTTTAGCTTCTCAAACAGGCATACCTCACTGCAGTAAATACCCAAAAGCAACCAGTCAAAAAATTAATCTCAAGACTTGAATAAGGTTTTTCAACTGCCCAGAAGAGTCTTCAGGACTTGTTCATCCTTCTGACTCACCAACCAAGACCATTCAAACAGCAGTGAATGTAGCAGCATGCAAACTCCCCAGATTGTCACAGAAATGGTATTTAGAAAGGATTTCCACTAAGAGATAATCACAGCAGGACGACAGGAGAACTCTAGCCTGCTCTCCCAACCACATTTCATGCAGTCTTTGTTCAATTCCTTCCTCACATGAGCATCCCCGGTCTGATAAAAAGACATCCACACATTTCATTCAAAGCTGTGACGGAAACCAGTGCTATTAAGAGGGAGAAGAGGAAGATAAGGTTAATTGGACAAATGTAACTTCTTGCTAAAGTCGGGGGGAGGGGGATAGTTCAGTAATTAAAGTATATAGAGCATATAATGCAACTTCAGAAAAGAACAGAGTAAATCTATCATATAGTTTTACATAAAATGCACAAATTCTCCTGAAAGAATTAATAACAATACATACATTCTCAATGTCCTACCTAAACTCAATTTCATCACACATTAGCACTTAACGTGTATGCCTGTATGTGTGTTTGTTTCTAAAGGGATGCATATTGCTAGAAACCAAAACTGCCTTGCTTGCTTAAGCCACCATTGTGCAACACGGGATATAATGGAGCATAATACTGATTTTGTTCTCTTGTTCATATTGTTGCCCTATATAAATAATAGAATCTTGTTTTACAAAATACTGTAGCAGGTCAAAAAACCCTTCAAGACTGAACGTATTGGATGAACAAATGTTGCTGTCAAATATTTTCAACTGAAATTACCTTTCTGTTCTATTTCTTTTTTCTTCTTCATATTAAAAAGGTGATTTTGCAAAATCTTTTCAATGCTTTGAATGTTAGTGCGATTTTTTGCTTGTTATTCCAAAATGATTATATGTACGATTTTTAAACCAACTTTTGTGAATATACCAATATATAAAAAGATAACCTGCTGAGAACTGTCTTAGATTCTACCTTAATTAATTGTAATCCTGTTTTCATTCAACACCTCTATCAGTCTTTTCATTTCATCCATCAAGATTGCAGATTTATAAATTGTAATACTTCGTTATTCAGGTTTATTGAGTCAGATACCCTTGAAGATCCTTAATATTCATATCAGCATACTCTATTATTAAATCATTTTGTATTTTTCTGTGTTAATAATAAAAGGTACATATTTATTCAACATCAGCGGTCAGGCAGTCAGATACAGAGTATGAAGCTACATGTTTTATTCAAGGTCTCAGTGGAAAGCAGCATGAGGATCATTTTGACTCTGAAGGTACCTGCAGCTTTTCAGCTCATAGGTTTGATTTTTCTTAAGTAAAAGGATCTGAATATTTTGATTACTCCGTAATTCTACGCAACAAAACCTATACTGCTGAAATGTTCCACCAGCAGTGTTTTCAACATATTCATTTAGTCTTTCAATTTAGTTCATATTGATTGTACCTCAACTATCCTAGCTCTTCAAACGCAGTAAGCAGTGCATTTTTGTCTTAAGTCTGTGATGTTATTGGAAAGCCTTCATCTAAGAGAGGAATACCTTGCTTAATGAACACAGTGTAAATGCTGCAAAATACTAGTAAAGTTACTGAAAAAATGAGAAGAATTGTATTGCACGAAGGATAGTGTAGCTCCTTAGTCCAATTTTAAAAATCCTTAGATTGATTTTGTTTGTTTTGTCTTTTTAGTAATCTTCATATCCGCTTAGGGTTCTCATTTCCTTTAAATAAAAAGCCTTTGTATTGCTTCACTTAGAAACTTGTCCTGTAGCACTCAGTACACAAAGAGCACGTGCTAGGTTTGAAATTACACACTTCCCTAATTCAGGAGAAAGGCATACTCTATGCCTGCACGTATTTGATAGTGCAGAAGAACCAGTAAGACTTTTGTTCAGCTGAATGAAATACCATCTGCCTTTCAGTATGTGAACTGACACGGACTCCTATGTGTGTATTAAGATGTCTCTAAACAGGAGAAACTTACTGTCAAAAGCACGAGAAATGCTACCATAAAGTAGTTTAAACTTCTAAATATTTATCCAGATTAAATTTCTGATACAGTCTTTCTATTAATCCCTGTTCCTCTAGTCTTCTCCCCAAATGTTCATCTGAGTGTTTTGTGAAATGTTTTGTGAATGCAGACAAGTACAACACACAGTTCTCTCTATCGGACCCAAAAGCTTTCGTCTTCAGATCTGTCAAAACATTGTTCTATTGCCAGAAGAAATTACCTTGTTACTATTGCATATAATTTTTTTTAATTTGTTCCTCTGCCTACTCACGTTTTGCGCAAAACCAAATTTCATTTGCTGACATGCTTTCTGCCTTACTCGATCAAGCGTTATTCTGAAGCTGCTACTGAAAATCTCTGCTAAATATATACAAAATTTCAGAAAATTCATTCCCTATTATTCAAAAGAACAGCAGACTGACAAGAATGAAGTACATTTCTGACTAATGAGACAGTAATTAGATGTTTATAAAATTTACAAAATTTTATTATGGTATATTAATTTTAGTTCAGCATTTTCATAGCATATAACAAAAGACAGAAACCCCATAATTTGTGTATTTTAAAATATATTTACCAATTTGTTTCAGTTTTTCTTACAACAGTATTTAATTGCATTTCACTAACTTTTTAATGAGATGCCGTAACTTCAAGCTGTCATCTTCTGACTCAGAACATGCAAGTGGAACATGAGGTCTATGGTAAGTCAAAATAGTCCAGTCTGAACTACCAAATGGAAAACAAGCAGATACTTGTGCTGTCAATTAGACAAACTATGCTTATTTTCCAAAATATTATGAAGAATAGGAGGAATACTACACAGAAAGAGCATGTTTGGAATAGTGTGGATTCCATGAAAGATTCGGAGCAGTCTCAGCTTTCAACCATCAACATTCATTTCACCCACTGATAGTTACACTTCTATTTCCAAGGTAAGCAGAGGTCAGCAACTTTACAGCCCTCTAACTGAAAAAAAATTTCACTTACTTGTTACGTTCTGGGAATATCGCAACATCTTTTGGGAGGAGAGTTGCACTCTAAAATGTGAATGATAATTTGCAGTGATCAAGAACACCTTGCATCATCACTGCAACAATCTTGTGTTGGAAAGAAAGGTGTATTACACTGCAGCAGAATTAGGATATAAAAGGGTCTATACCCTTTCAAGTCAGAGAGAATGTAAGTCCTTTTGAGTTCAGTATTTAGCTGTAGTCCCTAAATCAGTAATACTTCAAATTCTTCAAAGTTTACTGGTAAATACAGAATCGGATACTGATGAACTCTGATTCCTACAGCACAGGTGTCTGAACATAAAAGTACCAGACCAAAAAAAGTTATCCTTTTTCTAGGGAAGGAGGAGAGTGTAAGCATCATTAAATTGCTTGGGCTGGCAACAAAGACGGATTTCCTTTGACAGGGTTAACAGTACTAAAATCTTTCTTTAGTTTCCAAAATCTTGAAATAAGTATTTAAAAACAACAACTAATCAAGACTGTTCCATTCAACAGACTGAATTACTGGCTGTATACTGCATTCCTACAGAATGGTTTGATTTAGGTTAGCTGAACATGTTCAGTTTGCTTCCCATAAAAGGAACTTGACAGCAGTAGTAACAGAATTAAAAAAAAAAACAAACAACAAAACCCTGTCACAGGATACTGGTTTGTAAGACATTATAAAATGCGAAGAAATTGCAATTTTCTTTTCTTTGTAAATATTGCAGAATATTTATGTGTTATACATGGAATGAAACACCAGGTAAACACTGCCCAATAAAGGGGTGAATAGTATGAAAAAATCTCTATCAATGAAAGGAAATACATTTATTTTACTTTACACACCTTTTAAAAAAGGGAAGACTGCATTTTCAAACAAGTTGTCTACTTTGCTTTTTAATAATATTGCTGAGGAGCTTTTATGTAATTATATAAAATACTGATGCGGTGCCAGGAGAACACATTTCAAATGCTGCTGTGAGTTTATACGTTGCACCTGCGTAACGTCAAAAGCCTCTGGTTTACATGCTGCATGTTATACATGCAAATACATACACACACGCACTTAATGTGTAGAGTTTAAAAATCAGACAACTTCAGAAGTCAGTTTTCTACGAACACAACTCACCTTTAGTTCCAGAACAAAGTAACGTTCTGCTAAAATGAAAAGTTCATTCTCTGCTTTTTCCTTCTAACCTTATTTTGAGGTTTTATTCAAATCATTTAGACTAGGAAAGTTAAATTAAAAATGAGAAGAATGCTTGATGACCAAGGTGTAGTAGTGCAAAAAAAAGAGGCAGGCGTTCTCCTATTTAATTAATTCTGCTAAGAAAACCAAAAACAAAACCACACCAAACAAGAAAACCCAAACAAACCCCAGAATAAGACATCATAAAAATGTAAGTAAAAAGGACGAAGCAAAAATGGAAGAAATACTTTTAAATGTTAAGTAGTAATTATTGGGAGCTTTGAAAACCAGGAAGCAGTACCATCAGAAACTGCTTATTACTGTATTTTTTGCTTATAAGCATATATATATATCTGTCTGTGTAAAAGGAATAACTAGAAAAGTTCATAAATAATACAACACATTGAAGATAACAGAAATCTGCATAACCACCTGTAAGAAAATGCACTTCTTTAATTAACAAAGATTCATAGGCTGGGGGGGAAATGGGGCTGGGTGGGGAAGAGTCCCTAGCTTTTAACCCTTTTGAGCTAGTGCCACAAAGAAATAGAATAACACATGTCCTTTCACCTTATTGTGCGTGTCAGAAAAAAGGGTTTATCCTCAAATATTTACTGTGTACCTCTTTTGGATGATGTTATCTATAACAGCAGAATACAGGAGTGTTCAATGAAAAAATAAGACTACTGCAGTTAAGTGATCTGATTCATAAATCTAAAAACAGAATGAGATTAATCCTTGCATTAGCCAAAATACAGCTTTAATAAAGAATCATGGTAAGGGTTAAAAATAAGCAGCAGTTGGGGTTGCTGTTACATGCACAGATAACTTGCTTGTGAAAATTAAAGTGACTTGTACTACAGAAGATGCGGGGGGGGGGGCACGCGAAGAAAAAGACAAAATCATAAGGCTCAGTGATTGGTGAGCTCCTCAAATGATAGCACAGGTCAAAGAACTGAAATAAGAAACTTAAAAGTCTGCATACAGTGCCTTTTGCACAGATGACAAAAGTTACTCCAGTACGTTGGAGGGTCAACAGAAATTAAAATGAGCCAAAAAGGCAGATTTACAGCATGAACTACAAGCAGTTGAAAAGACCAGTAGTGATTTACTGATATCTCTAAGATTTAAATGTTGCTCCTATGCAGCCTGTTTTGCAGAGGTGGCCCAGATTAGCTGCAAAGCCTGTCTGTTTTTACAGGCATTTAAATTAAATAAATAAATACATCGACTGTCAAATGAGATCAGTTTAAAATATTTTCCCAGAAGATGTACAGGCTTTGAAAAGGAGCATAGAAATGCTTTTTAAGTATGCATATTCATTCGCTCATTTGTGGGGTTTGTTTCTCTTTTTGAAATTTTTGGTTTTTGTGGTTTGTTTTTTTAAGAAAAAATGTTTCGTATCTAAACCTAGATGAATTAACAGGTTAACAGTCTCACTAATTCACAATATACATGTCACAGTACAACGTTATTTTTCAGGTGAGCACATTTTGCTGCAAGGAATCTAAACAGTGCTGAATATAAAAACCACAGGAGTAAGTACATTTTATCTATTTCTTTACCTGCAGTTCTCAATTGTCAGAAACTTCAAAAGCCAAGAAGGACTATGACAACTAATATAAACAAAACCAGGTCAAGTAACACAAATTAGAAGTTTTAATCACATTAAGATTGTTCCATTTTTTATAAAGAAAGCAATTTCTGAACAGCCACAAGTGATGCAGCATTCGTTTTATGACTGAACCACACAGTGCAATCTTACAGATACAATTGTAGCATTTTCTAAGGCAATGAAAAGAAAGCAGTGTACTATGCCACATCCTGCAAACCCTGAAAATAAATTGCAGCTTAATGTTAATGAATCAGTTTGTTTAAACTCCCACTGGAAATGCAAGCACATGTACTGTACGCTAGCTACGCTAAGCTATCCTGCAGCATACACACCTTTACATATTAGAAAACATGCTATAACTACAGGCTAAAATCTACAGTCCCAAAGTCGATTTATTAATAAAAGATTGACATGGAGAGAGACACTACCTACCCACAAATACATCATCATCTTGAAAGAAATCAAGGGCTCTGTCAGCAAACAGAAGTCTCCTTACTTCACCAAGTATGTCTGGAAGGAAAACTGAAAACAGTGGGTAGAAAATCTTGCCTTTTTCTGTCAAGTCCTCACAGTTCTCTTCTTATACACGGTATTTTTTTTGGTTTGTTTATGAGAATAGCATTCGTTCAGTGGCTCTTTCTGCGTGTGAAGTGACTTGCTTCAGGCTGTCTTTTTTCTTCCCTTTTTCTCCCTAACTCAGTCTGTCCTTTCTTTACTGTCAAGCTTGCTTAGGTAACAATTCTTGGTGTATCTATTTAATGAGCAGGTCCGTGCACTAAAAGCAGCCAACTACATTGGAGAGAAAGCAAAAGAAGAAAAAAAATAGTAATAATAAATAAATAAATGGGAATATACCACTTCCTGATTGTTATTATGGGATCTACAGACACCCCCTCTGTAGGAATTTATAGGAGGATTTCTAAGACGTCTTGAGGGGGGAAAAAAAAAATCATCAGAGAATAGCAGGTGACTCCAGTGGCACTCAAGCCATTACCTCCCCTTGCTAAAGGACCCAGTTCACAAATCCTGCATTTGAGAAATTTTTAAACTCAAAGCAAAGCTCCTACAGAAAAGAAAGGAACATGTACTGCACCCTGCTTCTCCTTTATCTGTTTAAATGTACTTCAGATAAAAGCCGCATCCAGTCAGGTCAAGGCCTTTCCCAATCTTATTACGCTAACACAAGAGTGTTCAACATACTTTTCTACAGCCATCTACTGACTTCATGGTGTTATTGCTGCTGCTGTTAGTACTGCCGGGAGGTAACTGCCAATATGAGGAATAGGGAAATACAGTAAATCAGACAATAATAAAAGTGCTTGTGCTAACTGGATTTGTTTTGGGTAGGGTTTTGTTACTTGCCATAATATGTATTTTAAAAGCAAAATTAGAAAGAATTGTGATTTGTATATTTAACAAAGGCCAATAAAGGGAAGTGGATTTGTTGGTCTTTATTTTTTTTGTTAAGTTGAAGGTACTTCATGCAAATCAATAAGTACGCAAGGGGCTCAGGGTTTTCTGGTTGCAGCTTAAACTTTTATCATTTGCTATAAGGAAGTATTTTTAACTCATTTAACCTGTCTCATTGTAACGTGCAGTACATTTAGTAAATCGACCAGCAGCATCCTCAGGTAAGAAATAGTTTTACAATGTAAATGAAACCTTGGTCACTTTTTAGGCTGTATTATTGGTCTTGAAAATCATCCCTGACATTGTGAACTGGCAGCAGATCACACTGTTACCATAATATGCTTTGGGTAGTGACGTAGAAAGCGACAGTCTTGTCTGCTAAGTGCATCAGCTACTATAGTGTATGATTATACATCAATGAGTAAATAAAAAGAGGAGATATAAAAATGGCCATGGGAATGAGATTAAACAGAACTTCTGTCTTATTTTTATGTTTGATTACTTATTCATTATCTTTGGTCACAGACTGTGCACTCCTTCAGACAAAAAACTGTCGTTCTTTTTAACTAAAGACTCCAGTCAATTTACATATTCAGCTTAACCATACAAGGTAAAATGTCACCTAAATAATTAAAATGCATTAACTAAATTGCATAATCATTCACTGCACCAGGGCAGGTGGCAAATGGATAGGCACCTGCTGAAACAGCCTATAACATGGAAACATAATAGCAAAGCACGATTGGGGGGAGCAAACAAAAATCCATACCATTAAAAAAATGGTAATCAGGAGAGCCGTAAAGACTCCTGCCACCGAGGTGAATTCAAAATAAAAATAACCACTATACCACTAACATTTCAAAGCTGATTTAACATCGAAACATGTGACGCTGAATTTTAAGATTTATATAGAAAACTTTACACAGATAAACAGATATACATACACACAGAGCTATGTAAGTTTCATCCCCTAAATACAATGGCCAGGTAAAAGGTTGTTGCCTGTTTTAGGGGAAGCAGAAGAGAAATATTTAGTGTACCAATTATGGAAGTGTAACTTTAATGTGTAAGGACAATATAATCTTAAATAAGTTTAGTGCAACTTTATAAAGTAAAGCCACTTGCTTCACAAAGATAGTCTTCAAAAGGAAAAGAACAGCCTTTTGTTTACACTTTTGGGTTGTTTAAATCACCTGCCAACTTAACCACCAACATTCAGCAATCTACCAGGCCTAACCTGGTCACCTTTAAGCTGTGCACTTTCACCTCATTTTGTCTACTCTATAGCGCACCATGCTCTTCTGTATTCAATTACACTATAATAAACTTGAAATACCATGTTAGCATGAATTAGATTATACTGGTTAAGCTGAAAATACATTTTCTGATAATGTATCTGCACATCTGCCAGCCAGCAGTTCTTTCTGATCTGTGCATCTGAACTGAACACACGAGGCTCCAGAATTTTCAAAGACTGGTTAAAGATTTTATTAATATGATAAAAGACCGTGCACAGCTATTGCCTATAAATCACTTTTATATCAAAATTTCCCTGGTTTTAAGCATAGGCAGCATTTGAAACTTCAGTGAATTGTGTCCCAAGGCTCCCAACTAATCTTTCTGTGTTCTAAATTCTCTTCATTATTAAATTGGTTACTCAATCAATTCTTCATATCTTATTCCTTCAAACAAGTGGAACAATTTCTAATGCTGTTACACAAACCCATTCATTTTAACTGTTTTATTTTTAGTACCGCTATTATTAAATGCTTTGTTCGTTAGATCATCTCTAGTTTCTTCACAGGTAGAAAAACGTAGATAAAAAAGACGACCGAAAACAAGATATATTACTTTGCTTTTTGCACCTAAAGTTTGAACCAAACCCTTTTGCTAAGGTTAGTTCCTATATATTCTGGATTTACAAGCAGCGTTAACAAAAGTAAATAGAAGGTACTGACCACTATCATTTTAACAAGGGCTGGTCCAAGAGAGCTGACATTAAGTTCAGGTCAAAGGTTATTGAAATCAGTGAGAATCTTGCTGTTCTTTTAAAGAACTAGCTATCAGAAACTTGTGTTCCAAATATGAGTATATGCTATTTGCTGTGAAAGGATGGCCCATTTTCTCTGATGCTACCAAAAATGTTCATATGATGCTCTTCTCTAGGGGCATTGACAAGTATTTTAGCTTCAGAGCATGGCATTCTGTACCAGCTTGTACTACAGACTTAACTCTTACAATCAACCTGAATATCAAATATTTTGCCTATGAAATCACAAAGGATTGGTGAGGTATTAAGGGTAGAGAAATAATAGTTGATAATAGAAAAAATGAAGCTATAAATTGTGCAACTGTAATTACTCAAGGTTAGTTATATATATATGATCAGCACATTCTTATTGGCACCTAAACAACTCAGATTGAAAGAAAATCAGGCTCTAGATTCTAGGAGTTCCATTACCTTATTAAAGGGGCATCATGCATGGACATATCTTGGCATATTTATTAATGACACAGAAGACTGGGAATAGCATCGATATTGCTGCTTACTGTATTGGAAGATAAGAAAATGCAAACTAAGTTTCTCATCTTGCAGGGTACGTAAGATTCCTAGGAACTCCCAAGAAGATCAAAGTAGTCTCAGTGCTAAATGGTACAATCCCTATTTACTAGGTACTATGTCAACATATAGAAGGATATCAAAATCACATATTTGACTCATGCATTGCAAAGACAAAACTTTTATTGACTTTAATATGAGTCCACGTTTTTAAGTAAAGTCTCTGTAGTTTAGAATTCAAACTGGGACTTGGGGTAATAATTCTGTTTTTTAAATGCTTAATAAAGGAGGGAGGGAACGCAATGGTAATGATTTTGCTGATATTACTGGCAGTGAACTGTTTTTATTCACTTAATCTTCTCCACCAAGAAAATATACCAACCAGGCACATGATACATGAACTGCAACAACACTAAAATCCCACATAATTTACATAGAGTACCAAAAATAACCTGAAATATTTAGTGAGCTAGAAATACCTGCGTTTGTTCTTAATTTCCACACCTCACAACCTCATCTATCATGGCTAATAATGAAATGAAAAACTGCAGATGTTTAGGAGGTATGGTAACAAAACCAGCCCTTTATCTGCTCTTAATTCAGTGCAGTTTTAGGGGGTTGTTGCCATTGCTGGTTTTTTGGCTTTTGCTTTTTGGATTTCAGCATCACTGTAGAAGAGCAACTGAAGTCCAACTATATGTACAGTTCAGTTGGTTTATAAACTTCTGTGTTTTCACCACACATACTTTCCCCCCCCCGCCCCTTTTAATTAATTTCTATTACTTTAGCATTCTGTTGCTTTTGATGCAAAAATTAGTTTCTGTGTTCATGTGCTCTATAGCGAGGTCAGAACATTGCTCCAGGAAAGCCTAAGGAGCAACCAGGAAACGATTTGGTTATTAGACATCACCACAACTTAAAATACCAGGTCAGGATTTCTTGGGTGTCTGATGACTTGTGCTCAGTGTATAGTCTAACAAGTGACAAGCAGGATGGAGACAGATGGGCGCTTCCTCTGATCCCAGAATCTGAGACACGTGCATGGGATTTACACAGTTCATAGTTGCCCTGAGAACCAGGAACAAGAAACTTGCTTTCTCTTTTCTTAGCATAGCGAGGTGATGGGCAAAATACGTGAGGGGTCTGATCCTTTGTCTGGTGTGTACAGTTAATTTATGCTGTTTCTGTAAAGAAGTGAGCTGCGTATTTCTCCCAACATTCAAACGTTCTATCCTGACAAGACTCTTAGGGCAACTAACAGACTATAATTAAGTCAAGTTATTAGTGATCATTGTTCAATAGGTATCAGCTCAATCCCTCAGCGGTAATTTCAGTGACCGGTGCCACACTGTTGCTGCTTCTACACTGCTTTTAGTGAGAGCAGACTCAGCCAATAGGTCTGACAAGGCAAACCTCGCGTACTCTCTTCTGTTTGTACGCTGTCCTAACTGGGCTCCAGCTTCAGCCCTGATGGGGGAAGGTGTCACTGTGGGATCATGATGGACTAGACTCTTTTTTAGAATAAGGTCTGTGAAAGGAAAACAAAGGCTTACAAAATCCTTTCCAGAGAGTTAACACAAGGACAGTGGGATCACAATTTACTGGCTATTAGAAAACATTCTTTTAATTAAATTTCCTGAAATGTTACTGTGTTTCTCCAATTTTCTGTTCTTAGATAATGCCCAGGTGTTTTTGCAAATCTTCATCTTGATTTTAGAAATTCTGCTTATGCAGATAACAAAGAGAAACAAATCTGTTTCAGCATGTAATCATTCATGCTTGAACAAAGCAAGGTAGACATCAAATATTGAGTACTGGTAACAAGTGGCTCTCAATTCATCCATGCTTTTAGAATTTATATTGGTTGAATAAAATTGAATGAGTGAATGAACTCAGCATATTCTCGAGCAGAAAAAGAAACTCATGTAATCAGAAAAATTATCTTCCAGGCAAATGTTTGCTTAGCTCTAGGCAACATCTTTCCACTGACCATACAATCTTTGATTCTAGCTAACAAATAGACGACTTACAATCTTACAACCACAATGCATTTTCTAAAATCCAGTACAGGGTATTTCCATTTTCACAGCAGGACACATAATTGTATTCTCCTTGGGACAGGCTAATCTGAAACCACTGCTAACTATTACTTGTTTATTGAAACACAGGAAGATTCTCCTTTCAGGATACTCAAATTTGCTTTGGATTAAGATCTTCTACTCAGTAGTAGAGGCAACTAATATCATTCCTCAGCTAACATCATCCAACACGCTTCTGCTAGCAGAAGTCTGAATTAGTTCACATCAGTTGATGTAGGGACCTGATGGAGCGAGGGGGAAGGGATGACAAGCAGGTAAATAAATAAAACTTGCCTCGCTTGCACAATAAATTAATACAAAGTTACATCCATGACTTCTTTATTTTCCTAAGGTAAGATTTTGTTTTAAAAAGGGGAGTAGGGGCTAACATTTGATAATCATCACTAATATGATAAAAGGTTGCTATTACCAATGACTTAAGGACTACTTCCCTGTAATTTTCGGTTTATGAGTTTATAAATTGCTTTGTTATTTAGTGCAGGCTCCTTAAATCCTGAGGTCTTTATGCACTGGATGATAACAAATGGATCAGTTTTATCACTTATAATAGTTCAGTAAATCATGAAACAGCCTACCTTTCAGCAAAGCCATCACACAGAACTTATCACAGCAAACCTATCGGTTGTTATTTCCGACTATGTATCTGACAAAACAAATTCACGCTCTGTCTCCTTGTCACACTTGTTTTTTAACAAGTTGAGAACAGCCTCGTAAGCGAGGGTTAGTTATATCCTTGTTTTGATTTGGTGAGGGGCATGCATAGCTACAGGACAGTGCGTTCTAAGAGCACGCTGCCTCCTCTGGGGCTGCCAACAGCACCAGTGCAGATGTCAGCAGCACTGTTCCAAGAGCTTTGAGACCAAGGTGAAAATCTGCTCCTCTGCCACCTGAAATCTCTTCTTCTTGGGAAAAGCACCAAAATTAGCACTGCCATTAGGCTGCCCAGCATCTCCACTGTTTTCTTCACAATATCAGAAAGGCCTCCAGAACAAAGTCCTGGTGAAGGTAGGTATTTGCCCATCTCCAGGCATGTAAAGTGACAAACAATGCATAGGAGGCGTTATTTTAGGGAGGCACTGTAGGGGGGAAACAAAAGGAAAAGTACAAAACTAAAATACATGGGCATTCAGAAACCAAATGTGGAAAAGAAATCATGTAAGAGAATTTGGATGTCTACAGAGGTAGGGAAAAAGATGATGCTACAGGTGCTAGTCACTCCCAGTATATTACCAGTCTGCAAGAATGGCACCGAGTTAACTCCGTTAGCAAAAAGCAGACTGTCATTTTTCACTGGTGACTCACAATTTCTAGATTACCTGTCTCATTAAAGCTGTTTTTTGTATACCACCTCATGATTGAAGAGTGCAAAAACCTCTGTGCACAGTTGCTAGGGTACTTTTTACACAAGTAGGCACCGTGTTTAATTAGCTGGGAACACATATGTGCAATCCCCAGCAAATACTTTACATACCGGATTCTCCAATCAGGGACACAGCCGAAGTGATCGTCTGGCAGTGCAGTAAGTCTGGGAAATAACTGGCTTCAGAATCTTCTTTTGGTCTTTTGTTTGAAATTCCTATTCCTCATTCTCAAGGAAATCAGAGACTGCTCCAGGAGCTCTAATGGCACCATCACATCGAGAAAAGGAAGCTGTGATGCTGCTCTTTAATAAATCAATGCCTCTTTGGCTGCCGTCCAGACCACAAAAACACTTTGGGCATCTTTGCCTGCCTTTCATTTTGTGTCTCTCCGTCATCTTTATGTCTGCATATATTCTCCATGGCCTTTTCTTTTTTTTTGGCTTCTACCTTGAGACTCACTGAACACTCCCCTTTAATAGGTCTCAGACCATGTTTTTCCAGAAACCCTTGACATTTACTGGAACCATTTGTGTATTAATGACAAATCAGTAGTGAGGCAATAGTTAAGGCTGCATCAGTGTTCTCTTAATATGTGTAATATCTACACGTATGCCCAAATGGTTCCGATTTTCAGAAGCAATACCAAGTTATTTTGAGATTACTTCAGATATATTGGGAAACTTCTGCTCATCAGCCCAAACTACGTGAGGGAACCATGGGAATGTCAAGAGACAAAAAGAGATGAAGAGTGTCTGTTAGGAGTTTGGTAGAGGGAACGTCTTCCTGTCATCCGGGTATAAAGTATCAGGGAATGGACCTGCACACAGTTATCCCTGGTCTGTTCTCGTTGACGCTGAATGCCTAACAGTACAAAGACTCATCTCTAGATTTAGAATTTCTTTAAACAGGACATGGTTGGTTTTGAAGAACAGATATTTCTGAAAGAAAGTTAAGTGCAACGTGCAACTACCTGTAAAGAAGTACATGTATTTACAGCAGCACTGCATAGTTAGGTAGGTGTAAATCCCTGCTGCAGGTACAAGCACATGATCACTGCTCTAAGGAACACACAGAGACAACAAACTTCTGCCTTGCTTCCCCCGCAAGTGCTAGCAGATGGTAACTAGGTCACTATACCCCTTCCAATATCCCCACAGTAAGAACAACTTGTTTTCCCAGTCTTAAAAATTTTGGGAGTGTGCAGCTTATTAGAAGAGGTCAAATTTGGAATACTTTTGCCTGCATGTATCAAGCATTACAAAACAGGTGAGGCCTCTGATTCTACACCCACTTGCACAGCCAGCGAAAGGCCAATAAACCAGTCAATAAGCAAACAAACCTGTGCATACTTCAGTCCACCCCGCTGCCTTCGGGTACTAGCAGAAACGCCTTCAGCACAGTGAGCCTGGATTCCCTGACTACGCATTCTCACAATTACAAAGTTCACTTACCATACAATTCTCTTCTTTTGTCTGAAATCAAAATATTCGCTGTATTGTCTCCTTACATCAGCTGCTCACTCTTTCAGTTATTAAATTGACTGTACATTAGAGAACGATGCTTACCTCAGACACTCTCCATTAGAAAGGATCCAGCCTGTACACTAAATATTTAATTTGTGTTCCGAGATGCTCTGAATCTATGCATTTCCTACTTTCCTAAGGGGTTCATGGTTCACATCAGTTGGATACTTCTTTCCCAGCAACAAAATACAAAGTTAACTATTTCCAACAGCAAATGCCCATATACCAACACAGAAACAAAACAAATTACACCTTATTCTGAAGGCAGTAAAATTCTAGAAATACCATCTCACTCTCAAATCAAACTGTAGATTATTCTGGTAGTATAGACTGGAAGCACTCGATTTTGAGTACGTGTGAAAACCGAGGTTAACTCTTCGT
The DNA here is from genome assembly GCA_013398295.1 of Chionis minor. Taxonomy (NCBI): domain Eukaryota; kingdom Metazoa; phylum Chordata; class Aves; order Charadriiformes; family Chionidae; genus Chionis; species Chionis minor. Next base: position 2,140,853 of record VZSF01007115.1, read on the forward strand.
CAGGAGGGAGATTCTCCGGTAGCGTCACAAGGAGTGATTGTTCCTCACTTTACCATCTTTCATCATGGGCAAATCACTAACATGGTGGCAGCACTTTGATGCAGCCCGGGATTACTCCACAGATCTGAAGCACTCCCCAGTGACAAAAGGCTGTTGATACTTTGCGTTGGACTAAACGAGAGAATCAGCAAGTGGTAGAGCAAACATCTGCTGCTTTTGTCTTCAAAGAAAACTATGCGCATAAGAAAAAGGAGCAGCATCTTTTAGGTAACAATATCACTACCACTTTTCTCTAGAACTGCATTAGTCTCAGTCGGGCTCCACATGCAGAGTAAATTGCAAAATGCAGATCAAAGGCATCACAGTCTCCTACTGCTTTTCACTGAGCAAGACCTTGCTAAACCCAAATATCTTTCTTTGCAAAGTCATCACTGCAAATAAACAATATTAAAACATTTCAAAAGTTACTTTGATTTTTTTTGTCACATGAAATTTAGTGTGCCAATACAGAAAAAACTGCAAAGAACATTCAAAAATGTGTACCCTGTTTCTTTTTAGTTAATGTATCCAAAGTACATGGTACACACAGAGCAAAGTGGTAACTAGCAAGGCTTGTTTTCCATTATGACCTGCACTTCAAACAAGGAAATTCTGAATGAGCAGAGCTCATTAAGGCTCATTCTTTACAGGCAGAGAGACTCCCAGACTGCGGTATCAGACTGCATAAAACCCATATGGCCGCTCAGTGCTGATATTTTGCATTATTTCCCTCTGAGCATTAAGCTCAGATGCTCTCTATACAGTAAATGAGTCTTCACATTAGCTAAGTGTTCTGAATTAAGGTCTTCCATGTTATGGATATTCAAACATGCGAGTCAGAGAGCACGAACACCTAATTAAACATATGCTAAAATTTTCTTAGCCTAAGATACATCTTTTAAGACTATTCCTATGTTGCAAATTCCAATACTGTTTACATTCTTTACACCAACTGGCAAAGGCTCCCTGTGCCTCCAGCACTAACCTAAGCAGGCGAAAAGCTGAGCCATACAACTGCCCGAGTGCTCCATACGACGCGCTATTGAAGTGTGGAGCAATGCATCACTACTGTGCTTCAGTTTCAGCAAGAGAGCAAAATAAACAATGCAGGAACACGGCAAGCACTTGGGTGGAATTTAGTTTAGAAAAAACATGCACGAACATAAATCTGCTTTTGCTATTTACTGCAATAATGTCAAAACTGTTCATTTCAACTCAGTTTTCTCCACATTACGTTGTCATACTAATTGTAGTATGATTACAGTTGCATACTTAATAAGCTTTTTTGTATTTTTAATAACTTGAGCATTTTCCAATGCTTTCAAAATAAAGCTTGGATGATTCTGAATCAAATGGGGAAACACTGTTTCATTAAACATTTTGAAAACAGAGATTATTTTTTTTTCTTTTTTCTTTCAACCTTTTCTAAAAGGTTGGACCAGATGATATTTTGAGGTCCCTTCCAGCCTGGACTGTTCTATGAATCTTCAGATTAGGAATGACAGCATGCTGGGCAGTATCTGAATGGAATAGAAATTCTGTTTTCAGACCAGTTGTATTTATAATGATTCCAGGTGGTGGCTCCTAGACAGTCTTCTAGGAGAATGTTTAATAACAAAGCAGCTTCCTGCTCACAGCTGGCAATGTGGCTATATCCAGGTGACATCTTTAAGGCCCTTGCCTATACACACCATATAGTTTTGCTCTTCTGAATACAAGTACTCAGAAGAGAGTTGTGTGTGACCAATTAGTTGTAATTTTTACAATGCTGTTTTCTATGCATACATTTTATTAGCGATTTTAAAAAATACTCAACCATTTTTTATGAGGACTTGACTAACTACAGCAGTCATGTAATTGATACAGTTTTTGACAAAAATAATTACAGAAGCGTTAACAAGGTTTCCAGAAACTGTTTTGCTTTTACAATTACAACCATTAATTATTGTATATTAAATGCATCCCAGTCTACATCACTGTGTTGTTACGGTAGGCTACTGAGGTTTTGTTTGCATGGGTCTAGAAAGAATTCTGTTGACTGATTTTATTAAGGCTTTCAGATGCCTCTGGTATCACTGGCCTTTGGCTCTGGTGGAGGAGCATCTTTTCACAGCAAGTTTCTCATTCCCCACAATCACTCCTCAGGGAGGCTGTGGAAATAGACTTGTTTTCACTTCACCCTTCTCCCCAAAATTTCCACATGGTTCCATTTTTCTTTTCCCAGTCCTTCAAGCTGCTGAAGGAGACTGTTCAGAGCCATCAGGAGCACAAAGCAGTAGCTAGGAGATAGTGAAGATCTAACTAATACAATGATGAATTTATCCCAGGAGCATTTTAGTAGAATTTACTTATAATTATTTTTATCAGCCTTTTGAACTGACTGCTGTTCACTTATTCATGAACACTATAGTCCTTTCACATCACCTCTTGTCATTTCTGGTCTGTATAGTAATTTTCCATTATTCTTAGCTACGCTTCCTAGACAGTAAAGTAGGAAATTAAAAAAAATCCCAGCAACAACAGAAAAGCTCGAAGTTTAAGATTGCAGAAGAAATGGGGGGAGAGGGTGTTTACTGTGGGAGGTGTGAGAGCTAGATAGCCAAAAGTCTGGATTCTTTTTTCCCCAGCACCTACAGCTTTTAGCTGTAAAAGTATATGCACAAAAATGTGTGCCTGAAGTTAACAGTAAGCAGAAATGCTTACAATAACTTCATGGTAAGTAGCAAACAAATTATTAGTTATCTACATCGCATAAATTGAGGTATACGGGTGTGATTACCATCATTTGATCATGGAAAAACTGTGGGAATAAAACAGGAGATTAATACAATCTACTTTAAAATTCCCAGGCCATTGTGTTAAGTAAGAAAGGTACACCAGAAATCAAGGATGTATCTGAACCATAAACTATTTGGGACAAAGGTGGTATCTTACCCTGGGCTTGTAAAATGTCTGTAATTTATGGTCCTATATAAATGATTTTTAACAATGATGAGAGCAGTTGTAGAAAGCAGTAGTTTGCAGAATGGGAAAAAAAGGAGAAATGAGCTGATGAAGTATGAAGTAATCTACAGCATGTAGGGAAAACCAAAAAAGGAAATAACTAAATCAAGGTAATAAAACTATTAATTCTGCACTCTTTGGAGGGCAGCTGCTATCCAGTAGGAAAGTGACCTTGGGATGAAGGCCACTTTTTACTTTCAGTATTGTACTCGAACAGATCTTAAGAATCCAAAGGAAGAGACAACTACTGTATGAAAGAGAAATGCTACAAATTGCCCCGATGAATCTGTGAGCACAGATTATATCTGCATTTTTGTTCATTACCTATGGAGTAACAGTCTACGTGGCATGTGGTTACGTATTCAGAATACATCTGTAGCCACCCCTTTACATAAGGGCTTAAATTTCCAATATTAGTGGAGCATGAAAAACACCTGTGATATGGTGTACTTGTTTTTTGTATCTCCTTCCCGCTGTCTAAGCCACAGCGTCTTTAAAGATAACAGAGGTGATCAAAGCTTCAAAATACACAATAGCGAACAGATGCGGGGGAGAAAACATACCCAAGTCAAGGTCAGCTTCTCCCAGGGGGTGAGAAACAACAAAGACATTACAAATCAGCAAAGCATTTTTACCTTTCTCCATTTCCTGGTTTATAAAACAGACCCTCTAGGTATCATGCGACAAATACAAAAATACCTGCTGTATTGTTTCTTCCATTTCAATCAATTCTCCCCCCAGTCTATACTGATGTTGGTGATTGCCCCAACCCAGGTGCAGCACCTTGCAACTTGGCTTTGTTGAACTTCACGAGGTTCACCTGACCCCACTCCTCAAGCTTGTCAAGGTCCTTCTGGATGGCATCCGTTCCCTCTAGTGCATTAACAGCACCACTCAGCTTGGTGTCACCCACAAACTCAGTGAGGGTGCACTCGATCCCACCATGTCATTAAGGAAGAGAGCAAATAGTACTGGTCCCAGCAGAGACCTACCTCTTTCTCATCACAACCTCATGATGGACTTTTAGGACCTACCACCTGTTTTGGTTTTATTCTCTCTTTCCTCTTGGAAGACTGCGGCATCTAAAACAGAAGATCTCCCTGAAGCACATACTCAATCGATTGAGCAAGGGAGTTACCCAACTTCATTGACACAGACTGAGGATATAAGGATGGTGATTTGCAGGGATTTCATCATCAGTTCCTTACAGCTGTTATTTCCGCTTATAATTTTCAGTTTGACTTCGGATGTTTTTCTCTCTGGGCAGTCCACATGTATTGACATAATTGTCATGTGTTGCTCTGTTATGAACTGCCATTATAACTTGACAAACAAACTTTTCCATGCTTGGTACAGGTTAAATACATTCCAAAAAATCTATCTGCTCCATAGATTTGGAGAGATTATCAAGGTTTTATAAACAAGCAGTAGGACTGACTTTTTTCTCCTGGTACAACTAGCATGTACTTTATATATTTTCATTCATACTTACACTTTATGTATTTACATTCATATTTTCTCTACCTATTATGTGGTGTTTTGTCAATTTCACTTAAGCATTAAAAAATACGTTACAATATGAAGGTAGTTAAAGCTAATAATAATTTCTCAACTTGCGTTTGTCTATTTATTTTCACAGAAGTATTTTCACTGTGTTTAAATGAACAGGACAAATAAAGGGGTAAAATAAATCCCAAATGTGAATAACAATGACAGATGAAGGCCACCTTCTCTTTTTTTTTTTTAAATAACCTTTTCCAAAGCTGTTTCATAAGACTGAAAAAAGGTGGGATTCTGAGCAATTTGTATGTCTGTTCTTAGCACAGCAGCATGCTGTGGGAGTTTATTTCAGCCTAATAATCAGAAGAAACAATTCAGGCTTTGACATTTAAATATACCAGTTTCCAAACTGGTTATGCTCTCCAGGACTGCCCTTTATAGAATACAATAGGAAAGCCTCAAACAGATATATATGTAGCAGGGATGTTTTGTTTGCTGATCTTACTGTCCCAACAGCTTCTGCAAACACAGTGAAAAGTGTCAAACTGTTGGTTAATACAGTTTTTCTAAAGAAATCTTTGCTGCAAGTCTTTGTGAAGCGAAGAAAAATTAGCAGAAGTAGAGGGTATTTTTTCAATTCTGTACTTCTCTTGATTTGTCTTCCAACAACAGGAATAGCTCCCTGCTTGAGTCAAAAACTCCAGGATGGCTCAAAACTAATGTCAGCTTGATAAAACATGACTGTTGTTTAGCATAGCTTATTTTTATTTCTCTATCCTGCTTCCTGGAAATTATATACAGGAGCTGTATATAATTCTGTGTAATGTCATCTGTACTAAGAAAACCATTTCTGTTGAACACACAGAAAGACTTCATTTCCAGGGCAACTTGGGATTTTGCTGCAGAATAGAACAGAACACAATTACTGTCCAGCTTCTCTTACTAAAAAAAATTCAAGAAACTAAGAGCAAGTATATAGCACTTCTAAAATCCTGGTCTACCCAAAGCCAAGATTTCACTTTTTATATATATAAACCGCATAGTGTATATGCTCTGTCGCGTGTCAACTGCAAGACTGTAGGACTGGATCCTTAAACTATATTTAATATATAATACAGATATATGTATTTGTATCTACATCTATACATAAATATTGAGGTGTGTGTCTGCATTTTTGTTGAGGATTAATTTATTCATCCTTGTAACTTCTGTTGCTTCAAAAAAAATTGGCAGCTACTTAAAAAAGCATAATTAGATGGTTTAATAGAGAAGTAAACCTCACCAGTTTAAACAACTAAGGTTTAGAAAGATTTTACAGAACATAAAAAGACCACTAGCATCAATACTAGACCATGATGTCCATATTTTAATCAATATTCCTTCATTCTCTCTACTTTAAACACTACTGGTTCAAGGAGTCAGTGTGACCCAATGGATATGCATCTTTATAGTACTACATCATTTGGATTGTTGATGTAAATTATTTTTTTCAGTTATTATAATACTCCCAGTGCCGGTCTTGTTCCCCTTAAAAATCTAGTTGCTCAGTTAGTTACCTGATATATAAGAATAGCAATCCACCATGCAGAGTATGGTAAAAAATCCAGCTGATGTACCTGCAACTGAAAAGCTTTTTCAGGTTTTTTCACTTGACCCTAGTAAGAAAAAAAATACCCAACAACAAAAAAACCCCCGAGCCAACAGCATCACCCAGCCAAAACCACACAATCCCCTACCCAAGCCAGAGAGGCCTTGTGGAAACACCCTGGGGAAAAAACCAAAACCAACCATCCAAAAGCCTGCAAAAATCCAAGCCAACCAACCGAACAAAAAAACCCCCAAATCGCACTGGAAACTAGCTAGTGTTTCCTGCTTGAATTAGAGGTGACATTAAAGAGGACTATGATCTTTGCTAGTCAAATTGAGTAAGCAACAGCAGAGGTTGAAATAAGAAGTCAAGATACTGTAAACACTGTTAAAGCTGTGCACTTAACAGTCTGCTTTCAAGATGATCAAAGAGAAATCATAAAAGCTATGTGAAAAAAAGACCTCCGTCTCAACAAATACAAACAAAGCAAGAAAAATCTATCTTCTTTTCTAGGACAGCATCACTGATCCCAGCAATTGTGCTGCAAAAGAAGCTGCAGTCATTGCAGAAAGTCTGGAACCAAGAAGTTGCTGTTCTGAGCGCAAAAGCTGTTCCCAAATACAGCGTGGACCCAGTACTGTGTATTGCTAATGTTTTTGTAGCAGGATGAAGAGAGCACCAGGATATTGACTTAAGGTTGAGTACTGGTTCAGTAGCCTCTACACTATCTAAATCTATTTTCTTCTATCCCTTCAGAACTTGGCCACTTCCTGAACTTTGATTACATTTAGTGAACTGCATCACGAACCAAATCCCCATCCTTGGCTGGCTGTATTCAACAATGACTTTAAGTATACATCGAGTAGCTGCCGAATTCCATATAGTATGCTGCAGTTCTAGACAGAATCTCTGTCACACTGAACAGGCAGTTAGTTAACTGAGAACATTGCTTCAGCCTCAACAAATATTACTGTAACTCTTCAGTTTCAGCAATTACAAAGCACCATACTGAGAAAATACTTGACTGTGCAAAAATTAAAGTTGAATTCAAGAGAAAGTGGCACTTGAACAACAGAAAATCCTCTGCCTACTGTTGTCAGGGAGAGATGCCAAAACATCAGGAAAGGAATGGAAAGTTTTCTGAATGGCATTCCATCAGCAGCAGAGACAAGGAAAATACCTAAAGGCTTCTTTACTATTCCTGAAAGAATTTAAAGAAACCTGGCGTGACTAGCACATCAGAGGGAAGTGCTGCAAACCTCTCTTGAGCAAAGGAACAGTTTATCATTAGGAGTTAGCATTTTAAGAGGGTAACAGCATCCTCGTGGCGGGAGGCTATGTCACTTTAAACAAGAACCATAACAATTTTCATTACCTAGCCATTGTTACTTTTTTAATTATCACCTTGGTTATTAAACAACAATTTGCAGGCCAGTGTTATCTTAAGAAAGTTACCATGCTGAGGAAGGCTCCTAAAGCATACCACAACTGCCAGCAAGACTGAAATCAATTTTACCACATTTCTTTGGTTGCCCTTCCCCCTGCCATTAAATTCAAGCTAGTTGAAAATTTATATGAAATCACATCCTTACAATTAACCTCCCTCCCCAGAAGTTTGGTGGACTATTTACAATCCTTTTATTCTTCTTTAGATCTTAGTTACAATCATTTTTTCCCAAACTATGCTGTGGAATTACTCTTTATGGAACCACTGGGAATGTAGTTTGTAAGATGGTGAGTGATCTTACTCTAATTTCATTCCGTGTCAATGTGTAACACAGACCAGGAACCAAAAATACGAAGCCTTCTTATTAATCCCACCTACCTGTATCTTCACCATACACCTACTGAGATGATGACACATAGCTCACTGCAGGAATAACTACAGAAACTAAAGGAGGATCATTTTAAGCCTCTTGTGGAGCATGTCAAATGAAGCACAACCTACGTGAACTCCTACAGAAAGGACGGGTAGTAAACATGCATCAGAATAATCCAATTGTACTAGTATATCTTAGCATTTCCCCTTTTAACCCTCTTCCTTTAAGAGAGGAATGTACAATACCAGGTAGTTCCAGATCACTCTTCCAGGCAAAACGTACACATGTTGTTTGCAAATGCCTACCAAGAGATTTTTCAGAAAGAAGAGAACAAACAGTGACATTTTTATTAATGGCCAGAACTAGGTGCTCAGTTTTGCAGAAGTGCTATGAATTACTGTGTAGCTTTCTGGTAACAAGGTAAGACATCAGTGACTCGGGAAACAAGCTCATGTACCCTTCCTTTTACTCCAGCCCAGTGTGGGAAAAGGCAGAGACTGAAAGCACAGGTTCTTTGGCCAGCCACCACATAAGTTCTGCTATGCTATCGCCATAGTAAATTACTTCCAAAAATGCTCAGAAAGAACATCTACTTCACAAATCACTTCCACTCTGATTCTCTTCCTCTTTACTGTTGTTTTATGGGTGTCCCCCCCCCCCAGCTCAAATGGATTTAAAAATTGGCATCTGCCACTGAATCACAATTTAACTCCTTAGTGCATCAGAGGAACATTGTACACAAAAATTATCAGCGGATTATTCTTAGATCACTGGAGAAAGCTAATATCACAATGATGATCTTCAGAAAATTTTCTTTAAAAAGTTTCCAAAAAAACCCATCTACACAACTCGGCACCCTACAACCTGAGGAATTAGTGCACCGAACAAAGACACAAAGAAAGCTAAATATTGCAGCATTGCGGTTGCTTAAAAATGATGCTGGACATAAATGCATTTGTCTTCCCTCTACCTGGCATAACTTTAATACATTTTTGCTTGCATGTCACAGCTTATTTGTTTACCATATAAAAGATAAATAGAATGATATTGAATGCAAAACTTCCTTTTGTTCCTTGCAAATTAGGGTACTACAAAAAAATATAAGTTGCTATTAAATACAAGATGATACTAAGACTCTGCCCTTCCCCTATTTCAGACCAGAGAAGGAACTCCGGCTGCATAGAACGCGCCTTGATAACAAATGAATGTGAAAGAAGCTGTTTAAATTAGAGCAACAACTAGGTCACTTAAAATTTCAGATCAAGGAAGTTAATCACACCATTTACCATTAGACCTCATTGGTATTCACAGGAACATTTATAAACCCTCCTAACATTAGAGTTTAAAATTGCTCTGTGCCCACCTGATAGAGCTCAGCAAGTATTGCTGCATAAAGACCAAAAGCATTAGCTTATATAGCAAAACTCATGCATGTAAATACAGATACAGAAGTTCACTTTAAACAATTACATTAAGTTGATGATGCAAAATAGTAATTTCTTAGTTGAAAGGAAGTCTGAGTAAAGCTTGGTAAGGTTAAGTTAGCCTGTAAGTTTAAATAACGGCCTCAGGCTGTGATAACAAAAACACTAGCCCGGGTTAGAGTCAGAACAGTGAGGGAGGCTCAGTGGAAGCAGCAGACCGACTTCTGAGGCTGTTGCTACACTGTTTTATAGCTTTACGTATTACAACTTATTTCTACCTAGGGCTGGTATTCTGATTTTCTTCACAGCCTTAAATGACGTGTAGTATTCATGTTTCAAAGTCTGTTTTTCACCCCCAAATATGAGAAGTGTTTTTAAATGATTTTGAGCAAGCTGTGAGTTCTGTGTCTTTACAGGTCACTTACAGTGCATCAGAATGACAATTACATTAAGCTCCAGACAGCGACTCATAAAACAGCAAGTGGCAGAGAAGAGGGTAGGGTGTATCTGTCCAAGAAGGGATTTATAAATCAGGATTGGAGAACACAAAACAGAACGAAGACTAAACAGTGTCATTATTTTCTTTAAAGGAAATACTGACAAAGAGCAGTTTGTGGATGGAGCTGGAGAGAGCAATACTGATGAGTCAATTTCCCTTCAAAGACACATTAGTTTTTTTAGTACAACTTGCTTTAAATGAAGCCAGATTAAAAAGAAAAAAAGAAAAGAAATTACAGGAATATATTAAAAAAAAAAAATGAAGGCTGCACATGGTAATTACAATCATTTCCAAGAGAAAAGAAACTATAAAAAATGGCATTAATGCTTTGTAAGTTTTTTTTTTAATTGGATGGAAATATACCAAAGTCAGCTTGTGTTATATATCCAAATGGAAAACAAAAAAAACCCCAAACCAAAACAACTAGCTGTGCTTGAGATAAAATTCCCACATCTTTCTGTATGAATTCTCATATAAATAATTCAGGTAGAGACATTAATGTCTAGCTGGGAATTGTACCAGGCTGGTGAGGCAAATAAGTTACCAACTTGCAGCCACTGTCATTTTCAAAGCTTTAGCAGAAGAGGGTTAAAATATATACGCTTGCTTAATTATTAGAATTATCATTCATTGTAAATACAATGTATAATGGCCAGAGGCTCCAATATGAACAGGAGTTTCATTACTCTAAATGCTTTATTCCAGGACAGTGAGTCTCTGCTTTGCATTTAGAATTTAAAAGCCAATGAAACATGTACGATGTGAGACATCTTGTCTGAATAAATGATTATAGTAAGATCTGGATATTTTTTTCTATAGCCAGACAATGTCTAATGATTTATTTGCACTAATATGCTTTAAACAAGCTTTTCTTTAAGTGCTTTTCTTTTGGAACTTCTTTAGAACTTGTAGAATAAGGAATGTCTAGGGAATCAAAAAAGCAGAGTGGCAGACACATTATCATCTTAGACTTAGCAAGGAAAGTAGAGATAACATGTCTTTTTATTATATTATTAGCTGATGTGAGGATAATCTAGTTTTAACTCAGTTTAACAAACACAAATGGATGTTGGTATTTTGTTGTTTTAATCCTGTTCTCTTGTTATATTTCAATTCTTTCAACTCTTGAAATATTTTCAAATACTTCAAAACAGTATTTTGTTCTGAAGAGACTGCCTCACATCCAAGTATTCATGGCAGATCACAGCCCCCAAAAGAAAATCTTGCAGGCCTGCAAAAAAAAAAATCTAACGTAGCCAATTAAACGTTTCTTCAACAGCACTGCTCGCTTCAGGAGCCAACATAAAAGTGAGAGAATGGTCAAGTTCCACCCCGAGAGTGCTGAAGGTGCAGAACCCGGCAGCAGCGGGCTGTTCGCAGCAGGACTAAAGAGGGTCAAAGGTGCCAGCTCTGAACTATGGCCAAAACATCTCCATGGAGAATACTGAGATTTCACTGTCACCCTTTGTCACAGCAGCAGAGCTGTTGTAAACTAGAATGGAGTCTGGGTACTGGTAAAGGTTTGGGCACTTGCAGACCAGACAGGGGAAAGGAACAGCTCTGCCATGCTCGGCACTGGAATTGGTGCTCTTGCCATATCTGGCTGCATGAGAGTTCTCGGTGGCTCTACTGCTTGTACTGCAGCCACGAGCTCTAACTCTGTGGGGTGGAGCACTGCCCCCATTGCATCCCAGCCGCGGGAACGGAGTTTGCACTGATGACTACATTTGATGGAACAGGAACATCACAGCAGCAGTGGAAGATGTACCTAATCTTAGTAGGTTAGAAGTGTGTTTTCTTCCTAAATTGTCATGGAAAGTCACATTTTGATACGACACAAAGGCATCATAAGCACCGAGCTCATCCTTAGATGTAAATGTGCAATACTAGAATAGAAAGATACATCAAGTTTTACCGCATCACATTTTATCCACTACTTAGAAAAACCACGTGTATTTACTTGAAGAAAGAGCTGGGGTTCTCCTCCCGTATTTAAAAACAATGTTTTTCTTCATTCAAAAGAGAAAACTTAATAAAAACAATAAAACCAAACAAAAACTTTCTTTGTTCTTGTGGCACTGCTACCTCTTGAAAAGATTGTTCTTCAGGTACTATAGCAATATTTTAACTTTGACAGTTGCTCTGTCGAGACATTACTACTGATAAAACAAAGCTTTGTCACTCCAGCGTCAGTACAATAGCAATGCAGTCACATATCAGCAAGAGAAGAATCAAGGGCAGTATGTGATGCATCATTCTTGCATAACTTGTTTACCAAAAATCCTATTGCAAATATGGCGAAGACCAGCTGGAGCATCTACGTATGTCAATGGGGTTAATCTAATGAATGGATGAATGTTTAAGAACGCTGCACAACATTTTAAGATCAGAGTACATTCTTTATACTTGCTAGTCATGCAGGCACTGCTGATGCTTAGTAAACTGCAAACAAAAAAATCTTGCTTTTTCTATTTCCAGTAATATTTTTGTGTGCATAAAGCCTCACACTTCCTTCAGGCCTGTCCCTCCCCTCTACTTACATACGGGATTTCAAGAAAATGCCCATCATGTGGTATCAATAAATGCAGGTCTATTAAGCAACACTGGGATGACTCAAAAGCTTTTTTTTTTTTTTTTTAATTAATGGAAACTCTTATGCCTTTCCAAACAAATACCAGAATCAATCAGTTGAATAAGGAAATACTTGTGATGAAAAAGCACCTGCAGAGACAGGGAGCATATGTAACATTTAAAGGGAGCAGGGACTAAACCTTGCTTAAAACACTCACTTGAACACAGGAAGAGGGGAAAACAAAATAAAGGTCAGCAGCCTGGGTACGGGCACTCCATCTTGTTTACAGATTGCACACAATCAGTATACACACTAAAATACTTGGACCTTTTCCTGCCAGTTCCCTCACATTCTGAGCACTGATTTCTTTCTGAAAGCACACACACTGTAAAAAATCCAAAGGATCGTGTCTTCTTGTTTGAAACAATCTGGTAGTAGTGAGAGTCTGAGAAACAAAGTGACCTTTACCACTACTAAATCTTCACATGGTGCGTAGGAAGAGCGCACTGAATGTCAAGAGCTCCTGTAAAGAGGTATTTACTGCCAAATCTCACTAAATTAGGAGAGAAAAACCTGTATCTACAGTAACTGTTTTATATCGAGATATGCACAATATTTACCAACCAGCAACAAATGAGCTAAATATATTCCTCTTAAATAAAGCAATCCATCTGTCAATAGCACAAACTAGATTCTGCTTATGTTTTAAAGAAACAGAACGTCTTGTATATCATTGCACTTACCCTTAGTTGTTCTCTTTCACAACTCATCTGTGGTTTTGAACTCTACGAGAGGAAAAAAGAAGAAAAAACTTTGAAAGCATAGCATTCTTCCCACAACAAAGCTGCTAGGTCTAGGTAGCTTACACAAATAAACATTGGAAACACAGCCATGCGTCTAAAGACAATCTTGTATTGTGGATCTAGATAGAATCATTACTGGGGGGGGAAAAAAAAGCACTATTTTTTCACTCATTATTTTAAATTTACAAGGTCAAAAGGAAATTAACACCAGAACCCACCACAAGCCTGAAGTACAAAAGCATTTTTGAGATTTTAAAGATGTCGTGGGCAGTTCGGTTCAGGAAGAAGCTTTTCTCATTTTCTGTTCTATCACAAGAAGTTTGTGTTGTATTTCTGAACATCCCACTACTAAGATACCATGAGATAAAAGAAGTGATAAAACCAGGACTATTCGTATGACAACTTCCAGTTCTGATCTGGTACAAAAATAACTCTCAAGAAAACTTGATGCCAATGCGTATTTTTTTCCCGTACTGCTGTCTTTACGTTCTGCCAGGTTTATGAGAAACACTCTTAAGAGCATGAGAGCTGGTTGCTGAGCAAGACCCCACTACCAGGGTAACAACAGATGTGAGTCATCAGTCAAGGGCAGCACAATTAGTGAAGCCACCACTCTGCCAAGAAGAAAGGGGCTCCGCTAGGAAGAGCTCAAGAAACTAAAGAGCAGCACTGAAACACCCATTTCCTAGTTGGCTTTCTAGCTCCCTGGTTTCCAACTTAATCCTGTCACCAGGACCTCTTGAACAAAACTTTAAAGCTCCACTCAGGAGCTCAGGAAGGCACTTGGACATGCATCTGTCCAACCTGCAGCGAGAGGTTTTTTCATTTGGTTGGCTTTTCGTTTGTTTTTAAAACAAAGTATTTTAGAATACTTTTAGAATTACTAGTGAATACCGTTAGCAGTACCGTTTCTGTAATTAACGTACGTGGCAAAGGCAATTCACAAAACAAGCAAAAGAAATCTTATGAAATGTTTCCTAGGGATATTTTCAGAGGTTCAGAGTTCCCCATTTCACTACTTTGCACTTACAAAAAAACCGTGAACCAATTCCCATTTGTATGAGACGTTTTTACTCGGTTGTGATGATGAAAAGCGGAACTTCTCAGGCAAAGTTACATTACGGTTACCTACAAATGGATAAAACTGCCAGCCCATTTTTCAACACAGAAAAAGGAGTCGTTATTTATAAGTTGCAAGCTAAACCTTCTATATATATATAGCAGAAGTTTTACAACAAAGTCCCTGTACAAAAATACAAGTCTAACAGCAACAAACTCTTCTGATACGTTACTTAAAGTTCTCTAGCAGGGAACAACAGGTAAAGGAATTCAGCACAGGTCTATTTACAGTCTTCCCCTAAAGAATAAATTAAGTACAGCTGAAGTGACTATGTCTTGCAGACTAATAATTCCATTTTTCAAAATTCATGTCTTCACACTATTTATAAATTAAGATTTTAGTAATCGGCATTGTAAGTGTACTTACGTAAGTCTCAAGAGTTAATTTTAGATCCAAATCTGCTCTAGATGCATCTATTCACATTGTTTAAAAAAATATCATAAAAAAGTCTGACGTGAGTTTGGATTTTTTCATTTGTTTGGGGTTTTTTTTTACTATTATTATTTAGGTTTTTCTCTGGCTCAGCCTCCAACACCAGAATTTTAACTCCCATTTTCAGAAAAAAATACTAGTTGAAATGCGAATAGTTGTAATTTAGACAACGGTCCTACACACGTACAACCCAACAAGTTTAAAATCATAACCATCTAAAGTTACCCACTCTTTGACTGTTTGAAGGACGTATTCTGTAAATGTAAGAACACTACTACTACCTTAGTTCTGTCTTGAGCAGTCATAACACAAGACAGATATCACTATGGTGGGGGTTTTTTTCATAGATAAATGGGTGCACAAAGAAATGAAGAAAGCAATTTGCCAAAACTAACAGCACATGAGCTCCACTTAGCAAATCGAACAACATCCAGAATGATTTCTCTTTGTACTATTTCACCGGTCAGCTTCTTTGGATAAGGCCAACAGTCTTACATGCTATAATTTGTGCTCTAGATGTACCAGACATTTTTCTAGCAGAGTTGAACCTATACCATGAATTCCATTATTTCTCAAGGTACTCTTCAGGCGTTAAAATAAAGAAAAAGAAAACTGAACATACAACATGGTGATTAATTTAAGAACACAAAGGGAAAAAGGAAAATATGATAGAACATGCAACGCATTACAGAATTCTGGAATACTGTGATTGCTTTTTATTTAATTCAACACAATTTTCTCAAACTTCCTTTTCACTCTCTTGTCAAATTTGCCCATTTTCTCCAGTCAGATGCCTAGAAAGAACAAATTTTGCAACAGTATTTTTTCATAACTTGCCTGCAGAATGCAGTAGAACTGTAATCTTCGTAGATATTAAATACTCCTAATACTTCAGTAGTAGTAAGTAATAATTTTTATTAAAGCTTCAGAAGAAGTCAAAAATATAATCAGAAAAGACATTCACATAGAAATCAACAGGAGATAAGGGTTATTCAAATTGCAATAATTTAATAAAAATAATAAAAATAATAGTAATAACAATCGCATTGTTAGTTAAGAAACAAAAAACCAGGAGATGTACATTTGCTTTACAGCCGTAGGATATGGAATTAGATAAACCTTCCATCTCAGCTGTAATGTGTTTACTCTCCGGTTTTCTTACTTTTGTACTGCAGAGCCATACACGGCTCACAAGTTTAATCTCTCTGATAAAATTATGAGAGATAACAATTCTTCCCATTTCACCCGCCATATCATGTTGGGGAGGTCGGACATACCGACTGCATGGTTAGGTAAACTAGGAAGACATTTTCTTTGTTCCACAGTAGCTGCAAACTGTTCTGGGGTATTACTTTAGCCTCTTTAGAAACGACTGCGAAGAGTCTTTTGGAAAGACTTTCTGAAATTTATATTTACTGGTTTATTTCCATTTAGATATAGGGAAAAATATATTCTGATTTTGCCTTTAACATCACCCTTCAAAAGAATGTGTTGTCCTCTTCCCCATGGGATGAAACTTTTGGCTCTGACCTCACATTAGCTGCATGGATTTACAGGCATTCTGTCTTCAGACAGAAAAATGACAAAGGTGGCAAAAGATATGGAAATATATCTAGACGGGAACAAGTAGGAAGGCCAAAATACTTCAGCCTGGAAAAAAGATGTCTGGGAGTAGGTGTCTATGAAATCATAAATAACACGGAGATGGAAAAGCTAGAATGATTGCTTCTCTCTTCCAAAAAAACCAACTAGATGGCAACAAATGAAAATAATAGGTGGCCAGTTCACACCAAACGAAGTAGAAAGATGACTGTTCAATACCATGTGTAAATAAAGGAGTACGCGCAGTGGGTTTAAAAAAAAAAAAAAAGAAATCAAAGAAAAACTTACAGGGGATTATTAAACGCACAGACACCACCTCTGCCACACAAAGTTCCAGCATGCCACAAAAAAAATTCTGGAGGAGCTTGCTTTGCTGCCCTCTTCCATAGGCATGCATAAAGATGGCTTCTCAGATTTACAGACCTCGGGTCTAACTCAGAACAGATGGTTTTGCGTACACTAACAATATAAACATGCAAGCTTCCAGTATCACTGGGTATTTGGAAACCAAAGGTGGTGGTGGGGAGGAGGAATCTCTCAGAATTTCTATCTTCACTTCCTACATAACTTCCTATCTTCAGAAAGGAAGAAAGGCAAAATTCATAAAAAAATAAACAAAAAAAGTGTATCAAATATTTGTAGAGTGCAGCAAGGATTATAGTTACTGACTATTTAAATAAATAAATAGTTATTTGTTTCAATTAGTAGTTTATAAGGCTACCTGCTACTGTCATTTTAAACATAATATTGTCAAATATCTAAACGCCACACAGACCGGAACAGGAAACATGATTTAAGATTTAAAAGAAGTATTTATGAACAGCAGGAATATTCAACAGAGAGGCAAAGAGTGAGTAAGAACAAAGATGTACAAGTCAGGAGAGGGCGACTGTGTCTTAGCATCCAACTGCTACACCACATCTGCCAGCAAAACAAATAGAACAATATTTACTTTTAAAACTAACAGCTTTCATATGAATATAAGAGTTGTATTTTAAAATATATTTTGACTTAATCTACTGCCACATCCATGGCATTCTGTTTACTAAAAGAAATGGAGACAACAACGGGGGCAATATGCAAGGCACATCGATGGTGGCAATTTCCTTTGTTCAAAGTTCAGCGAATGGTTGATTCCAAACTGTATGTTTTAGCTATAATAACAAAATCCATTTCAGTGAGAGCTTCCCTCAGAGAGTGAACGTCCATGTAGATAGCTCCCTCATCCCCCAACCCTTCCTACTAGAAGCCGTCCAGAACACAAGCAGCAAGTCTCTGTGACGACGCATTGTTAGGATGAGATTAAAAAGAAAAAAAATGAAACAAACCAAGCTTACCTTAAGAAAAAGGTATTTTTCATAGTTTAAACAATGATGCTATCTGGCTGTCTGTCTCTATTTAGCAGTTCAAGTTTATTAAAATACATCTGGGAAAGGCTCATTTGGGCACAAACGGCTTACTCTGCAGCTAACCAGTGCCAAATTCGCTGTCTCATTTTGTCTCTTCTGCTCTCTGTGCCAGTTTAAGAGAAACATCCTGGCAGTACGAGGCACTTAAGGAAAAACATAAATAATGCATTTACAATATGCAAACCTGTACAGACAAACGAGAAAAACTGAAAGCCATAACATATTTAATTAATGATCAAGAGACCTTAGAAACAAACCTTGTGCACATCCTGCAATTTTAAATACAGCACTTCTCAATCCTAAATTTACTTTGTTATGTCTCTGATTGAACCATATGCAATGAACTATTTATTTCCTTTAGTTCAAGACCGCATGAAGAACCTGGTCAATATGTTGAGTGTCATTATGTCAAGCTCTCACATACTAGAGTTTAGTGGAAGAATGCCTAAATTATTGATTCTCTTTGAAGGATTTCATCAAGAAAAAAATTTTCAAGAACTTGAACAATAGTTCAAGACTACAGGTCTTTTTATAAGACAACAGTCTTATAAGACACTTATGCTGTCAGGCTGCATCTTTTTAAGCAAAAAAAGACCCTCTGTGCAACCTGCTGGTGTCATTCTCGGGTTGAGTTCACCAACATGAATATAATGAGGAACTATCCTTTGCTTTCTTTAACTAACAGCAGCACGTAGGAGACTTAAGATCTTTTAAATGTATTTATCAGTCATCCACTCATCATAAGGACATGCAAATCCAGACATCAGAGGACTAGCTAAGACTTTACGTTTTTCAGTACAGCATTGCATGTGCTTGGGAATGTTCCCCTGATACAGATTTGGACATTTTCAGGCCACCTCAAAATTCATTACACAAGATGCAAACCTACCGATACATGTAAACAGATACGCATCACACCCGTCCAACCCAAAACTTAAGAATTGTTGCCATTATTATGAAACTAACAGCTTAATCAGTGGATGCCACCACAACGTACTGAGAAGACTACCATCATTTTACTACTTATACTACCATTTAAAAAATGTAGGAGAAAGCAAGCCCTGGGAAGAAATGGAAACACAAATAGAAACTAGGACCCATTTATGGACGCAATGGACTGATTGAGAGCGCAACAGCGTTACTCGAGTTGCTAAGGAATACCAACAGCCCACCTCGGTAGGTTTTCTTGCTGCCAAGTTTTTAAACAGTCATTTTAAAGAACAGGTTTAAATGACAGCGCAAAGAGAATATGATAATGACAAGGCTATTTACAGAAAGACTGTGCTTAAACGTAGAAGAAAAAACCATTTTTGTTACAGCACAATATTCCAAAGTATTTGTTTTGCATTTACAAATTCAAAATACTTTCAGGATTGAGAAACGTCATTTGAAATGGAGTACAGTCCCGGTGGTTCAAAGATAAATAGTGAACATCTGAAATCTTTTATACTCTATGTATTTACCATAAACAAATGTTTGTGTTAAATGGACTTAGCCTGTGTTCTGAAAAAAGTGTATATAAAGCCATCCTCTTTCCAGTGATCAGTCACACTGGAATTACTTATCCATGATTTTCTGTGCAGCTTAAGATGTCTACTGAAAGAGTAGTTCCAGGAGAGGACCTTTGTCTTTCTTCTTCCACCTCAAAAAAGGCAATACAAATACGACTACGGGAATTGTAGCAATATGCTGCTTTTCATTAGGAAGGATAGTTTACAGTCAATACCTGCATATGAACTGTGGAGCATGAGAGATGCGAAAGACTTGGCACTGAGCACAGTCACAGTGCTTTTACCAGAATGCAACTTCACAATTAGTAATTGCTTATTTATCTGATTGAGTTCTCATATTTCTCTTTATTCAAACACAGATTAAATAGCTGAAATAAAACCATAGATTACGCCATCACAATTGCACTAGTTTTATTTCACTAGATACTGTGACACAGTTACTACCATTTCACACTCTTTGCAAAATCCATCTATTGGTGTTTTCTCTCATTAGACATTCATCTGACAGTAAAAGTTGTCTTCTCTCAAAAATTAAACGCTGGGGTTTCTCCTTGCCACGTTGCACAAAAATGCTGTGCTGCTCAAGGAGATACACCGTACACTGTTGCTCAGCGTATTTCATGGGGAAACAGTCACTTCCTTTCCATAATTTTATTACATATGAGTTTTCATTATCTTATTGCCCTACAGAATTCAGAAGAAACGCTTCAAGTTATTTAATATGTGAAGAGAGCATGGGCTTGTAAATAAATGTATAAATAATGTTGTGTATTAATTCAAAATGGCTTCTCAGAACTTCATATGAAAACCAAAAACACAAATGAAGACACAATGTCCGTTCCAAGAGCTCGGTGTCACAAAGTAGAGCCTAAGGGGCTCAAATACAGAAGGCTCGTTAGAAATAACAGTAACTGCATAAACATATAGGATGATTTGAACTTGAAGTGGGGTTTTTGGAGCCTTTGGTAATGAATTACAGCATCACCAAGAGGCTTTCAAACTGAAAATCAAGAGTATTTCTTCCTCAAGGAGTAACAGGGACCATCCTCCTTCTATGAGTCGCTTACCTTTTTTTCTACGTAGAACTCCTGAAAGCCAGACATTGAAGAGAGTCTAATGAGATACAGCGCTGAAAACCTATAGACTAAGCTACTAATATAAAGAGGTACAGAGTCTCTACGTCTATGCACATGAATATTTTTCCAGAACAGAGAGCTTTGGCTTTCTCCTGGCTAGGTATGTGTGTTCTGTGCACGCACAGAATTTTAATTTCATGGAGTTTCATTACAATCATAAGTTATTGTGCTATAGCAGTAGCTAGAGGGACTGATTTATTCTCAAATGCCCTTGGCTTGGTATTGTATATCGACTAGGGCTGCCGTCATAAATATCTTTGGGTGAAGAACTGTCTACAATTCTGTGCATAATACTAAGCAGAGTTAAGGTTTCAAGTGTCACATACAAGTGGGTTTATTTCTACTGGAAGAAACAGGCAATTACTATGGCCCATTGAGCTCAGATTAAGCATTTCCATCAAAAAAAGAAAGAGAGCTTAGTGCTACAACCCTTGTAAAGCTGTAAATGCAAATGGGGACCATCTCATCTTCCATAAAAAATAATCTATGGTTTTAAAGGCTTTTCTCCCTCTCCTTGTCTTCTTATCCTCAAATTAGCAAAATATTCCAAACAGGATAAATTTATCAAGACAAAAAAGGAGAAAATCTCTAAAGAATAAAATAGAAACACTGTAAAACAAAAAAATTCAAACCAGTTTGTAGGCAATTATTTCCTTGTACAAAATGGCTCCTTTAATCAATTGAGAAATCCCAAAGTCCAATTTCCACCTTTTCTTGGCTCCAGGCTAAGGTATGTTTTTTCAGCAAGATGATCTATAATGCTTGACCAACACTGTTACCTGGCAAATACAGTGTTTTTTTTGGGGGGGGAGTGTCTTTTTTTTTTTTTTAGTGGGGGTGGGAGTTGTTGGTTTGGTTTGAAGTTTAAAGTAGCCTCAGTTATACTCCCAAAGCCTGCTGCAGATCACAAAGAATGCTTATGTCACTGAATTTGCCTCTGGCGCCCACAGTGTATTTAAGAAAACTTGCAGTGCTGCAGCAGAGCCTGGAAGCTCTTCATTTTCTGACACTCCTTTCTATAAAAGGTGGGCAAGGTCTAACACCAGCCAGCACCACAGCTCTTCCCTTTCTCCCACATCATGTCCTACTACAGAAGTAGTTGCCTGTTTTTTCATTAAAAGTTCATGAACTGTGGGTCTCTTGTATGCCTTTGTGAAAAGTACCACGAAGACAAAAATTGGTGTATGTTTATTTTGCATCTGCGTTGTGAAACTAACCCTTGAACATTAACGCGCTGGTACATTTATATCAGAAACTACTTTGCTGTGTACTTTAATATGAAATAGAAAAGGTCTCTAAGAAAATATATTTTGCAAGTACCTCTCTAGAAAAACACTTGCGCAGTAAAGCCTCAATATTAAATTCTGCATGAATGTTCTGCTTGCATTAAAACTCTGCATGGAAAAATCCCATGAGAAACTTCATCTATACTTAGTATTCAAATATAAACTCCTTTTATACATAAAAGACTAGCTATAGTGCATTTTATTTAATTTCTCTGCCTAACACAGTAAGCATTATAAGGAATAATCAGAAGGCAAAGACACTGTACTAAAAAGAATAAATGGACACTATGAAAAATGTAATTAAAAAGTCTGTGATCTTAAAGCAACAACCAGTATAGAATTAAAAATATGTTGTCTTAGAATGCAAACACTACCAGACCAAGCCTGGTGTATTACACTGTTTACTGCAGCATAAATCATTTTTGTTTCATAAGCATATTGTTATTACAAGAATTTACTCTGGTAAAAACATGTAACTTTTGGAAAATGGATGTTAAGTCTTTTTCCTTGAAGCCTCTATCCAGTAAAAAAAAAAAAAGCATATAACGGCATGAATACCAATTAAGTGAAAAAGTCTGGAGCTAGTGTAAATATAGAATGAGGAAATCAGATATATTAATTGATATCTGAGTATCAGGTACTGCCACCAGCTTTTGAAATGAATTCTAAGGGTCTGCGTTACATAAATATAAAGGCAGCAAAAAAATCTGATATGCTGCAGAGTAGATTTTTTGAAGTAAAGGTAATTGACGACTAAAACCTGTAGGGCAAGAACATAAAATCAAGACAGGGTTTAAGCATAAACTCTGTTTTACATAGAATGGTTTCTTATATTTTGAACAGAAAATTAATACTAGTCTGTAAAGATGCCCGTTATACTAACCGCAAATAACAACTCAGACACTTCAAGGAAAAGGAGAGAATAAAAGACTGACTATAAGGATATCACTGGAGACAGGCATGGATTTTCAGACAATTACCAAAGCTAGTTATGTTACAAATTGCTACTATAGACATTGCCTGCATGTTATCAGTAAACATCTGGAAGGCTACTTGCTGTGCTCGGGCGCTGATAAAAATAAGTCAAGTTCATTCACTCACCGGTGGTTGACAAATTACAAAAAACCCCAAACCACAGCTTTTATCTGGCAGGTCCACATTATTGGCTGAAGAGGCCATAACAGAAGGAATTGGTCTGAGAAACAAGGTATTGCCACGTCAGCAAGAAGCCAATGAACTGATGGATATCCAAACTTTGATTTGTCCCCTTCCTCAGAGCTACTCTTTTTCTAATTAAAAAAAAATTGCTCTTTAGTGTGTTGTAAAGTGAAAGAGCGCGTCTATCTATACTGATATATCTATATGCAGATATAAAATAGTTTTATTTATATGAAGGCATCCAAAACATCCTAAAATGTCGTTCTGTAGTATTAACCTAATAACAAGAGTCTGTTTTTACGTATGACTACCTAAAGCTTGAAATTTTGGTGGATGACTTCATTACTGATGAAACATACATGTACTGCTTAACTTCAGCTCTTGGGAGAGAATTGCAAGGATATAAATGCAAGGTGCAAATTAATCATTAGAATCCACACGTTTTTAATAGGAAGTAGGCATCTAAATGCCATTAATGTCTTTTAAATTATCGCTTTCTGTTTTACACGGGAAACGTAACACTAAGTTCCATGCTTGTGCACACATCCCAAAAGCACGAATCGAACCACAAATATTGTAGGTTTGGTCGCGCTATCAGTTTATTTTGTAATAAATGTCTGGAGCGAAGCAGAGGTTGCCTTTACTGCACTAATTTATCAAATTGTGGACCCGCCAGGTGATACTCCTTTTCCCAAAGAGACGGAGGAATTATGCCTTCATGCAGTTCAGCGAGAGAACTCCCCTCTCTGTATGCGATACTTGGTAAATATACCCAATAACACACATGCGCTTTCTTTGGTTTTGAATATATGACTTTGTTCCAGAGAGAAAAAACGTGTCCATCCACCACTAGGGCTGTTCTTACTCTTAAGCAGGAGCTTGACCCGAGCGCTGCATTAGGATTCACATCTCCTCCGTTACACAGCTCACCTGACCACTGCAGCACGGGCAGGGAGCTTGGGCCAGAAGAAAGTGCAGGCAGATGTTTAATGAGCTGTAAGACGAAACACGCCATCAGGAATTTTACATAATTTTGTTACAACGCAGGTAACGTCACTCAGTGAAACTGTAGGTTGTACAAGCAGGCAGAACTTTTGGCTCTTAGAGCCATAAAACAATCGCTTCTCAAAGCTGTTGATGCTATTACAACACGTAAAAGTCCTGTTTTGTTTCTGATGTGTACTGTCAATCTTATATATCGAAGGCTTACAGCAACAGACTTGCAGAGGAACTCTGCTGAAACGAGTAATTTGGGATTTAGAGAGGTAAAGAAGGGTGAAACTCTTCTGGTAACCATGCAAAGAGTAACTCCAGTTCCTTGCACTTACAAAAATGATGATAGATTCACTGTGGTTCACAGCGCTCCAGAGATGGGGCGAGCTACTGCAAAAACTTCTGCTTGCACCTAAAAGATGATTATGGAATCACTTGCAACAGTTTTCAAGTTGTCATGATGTCAGGAAGAAATCATGGATTTCAGTTTGGGCTAGATGACCTTTAAAGGTCCCTTTCCACCCAAACTGTTCTATGATTCTAAATAGTAACATAAACAAAATCAGTAATGTTTATTAACTACTTTCTGCGTTATTAAAATGAGCTACCAATTAACAGTTGACTATCTTTTAATATTCACTAAAAAGAAAAAGATACCAAAATGATTGCAGTGCCAGACACAGCAGCATTGAGAGTGAAATACACTAGTAAAGGAGAACAAAGCAAGCAGGAATTACCTCACAATAACACTGCCTGTATTTAGCCTCACACGCTGCCACTAACAGGAGACAGATTCAAACTATGGTTTGCCAGGTTTCTTCTCAGTGGGATAATACATGTCTTCAGACTGCTCCGAATTTTTCTAGGAACGTTTCTAGGAGTCCCTCAAGTTCTGCCTCCGAGATGTGCTCTGCAATTCGTGATCGTGGCCTACCTGCTCCTCTGGAGAAGCGGCAGCCCGGTAACTGCACCCATTACCCCTCTCTCTGTTGCCACTCGCCGGCTCCGCCGGGGCAGCGTGCGGCGTGACACGGCACAGCAACCGCAGCGCCGCAGAGGAACCCGCATCTGCAGCGAACGTTGGGCTCCACTATAACGTACAGGACCAGGAATCCCACCCGGCAGTGGGGGAGAGCAATGCCTCAGGAGCTTCCCCTCCCACCAGCACGGACCACGCAGCCTGGTAAATCAGAAACACGGATGCTACAGCTCTAAATAAAACAGTGATGTTGTGCCGTAGCTGAGTACGGCTAAATGTGTGCAGGGCCGTTAGTGGAGAAGTGTCCCATGACAGGAACTCTGCAGAGGCATGATTTGCAAATTCTGTATTTATATTCACGCACCGATGAATACCCTTGCTCAACTTCAGAACTGTCCCTTGAAGGAATTGTTTTTCCAACTAGTCAAAATTCCGTTTCTTCACAGGGGATGTACCTTTTAGGCCTTGGAAGTATTTAACTCACCTCCCAATTTGCCCACAGCTAGCAAGTGACAAAGTGAGGGACAAACCCAAAATTTCTTAGAGTCTTCGCAGCCCTGGTATTCTGAGGGGAAAGTGCTTTATTCCAAATAAATTCAAATCCAGTAACTACACAGGGAAAGGAAAGGGCATAGTACCTTAATCTCCTCTCCTAAACGGCTTAACTAACTGTAGAAGATGTAGTGCCTTGCATTCAATAACTACTCAGTGCTTTTACTTGTTCTAAGAACGCATTACAAAGACTGTCAATAAACTTTAATTAGCAATATGTTTTTAGTGGCAGTGCTACAGTTTGCTGCAATGAGACATTTCTCCCAAGAATTTCTAAAGCTTTCCTAAAGAAACCTTGACACTTAGTAATGAAAGACATTTAGAGATTGTCATATAAGAGCATCCATTAGGGCAATATATTCTTCTCACTCTGAAGCGGTAAGGTTACCTTGAACGGGTTAGTCTCATTTAAAATGTTCTTTGCTTTTCTGTTAAGAAAATGAACAATCATTGGCAAAAATCAGGTGCAGCTGACAAAGTCAAACATTTTCTTTCACCTTTTAATGAGACTGCGGCAATGGCCTTACTGTCCTGAAAACAGAAAAGTAGAAGGAAACATTTAAGCTTGTGTACGTTCGTGCACGTGTATGCACACTCGTGCTCATTTTGCAAACTAAATGTCATGTTCTTCAATGACCTCCATGGTAACAAGCTTGAAATTGTAGCTTCAAAATTCTAGCATATCTATACCTTTTGAAATTATTTTAATGACGTATTGCACACAACACTTATGCAGGGAAGTTGTGATCCCAACACCTCTAAAAATCCTTTGTGGTAAGCTACCCTGAGTTAAAGTAAACTGTGACCTGAAACCCTGGCAGTTTAGAAGACAGAATTTTTTTAGTGTATATACATGAAAGATCTAAAGATCATCTCTTTTTACAATAAATATAACCCCTTTTCCTCTTCCTATAGCTCTATATATCTTCACTTTCCTGCTGTATCTTAACCCAGACTGAAAGTCATCGAGGACAAAGAGTTCTACCTACATGTTTTCTTATAGATATCTATCTATAGCCCTATATACAAGGCAGACAGGCAGAGGCAGGCAAGCATCACTCCTACCTATATATGTATCTATCTGTATGTTTTCATTGCAGCACAGCATAAATCAAATGACTATATTAATAACTAATTTCAACATCACATAATAATATACATGTTTAATATAATAATTAGCATGCACAATTCAAAAGGTACATTTCATCCTCGTTTGCATGTGACTAACGCGTGCAGTGCGACAGGCCAGCCTGTGTATTCAGTACAGAATAGTCACAGCCTCAACCAAGTTGTCATTTAACTCACTACGTTTCATTCACTTCGTTTCCAATGTTTGTAACAATTCTTTGCCGCTTTTACACCCAAACAGATTCTGTAGAATTTACTTTACTAAATTTTGCAATGCAAAATTACTCAGAGTAATTTTGTCCTGCAGATTCCTCCCTTTTATTTCCAGAAACACCATTTGCATATACCATCAAGAGCAAAGTAAAACCAAAGCCCCGAGATAAGTTCCCCAACTGCAAGAGGAAGCCTATTACCAAACAGGCCTTGGGTCAAGTTGTTCAAACTGAAAAGCACTCCCTTTTTGGCCAGTTTGCTGTGGTACTACACAGTTACTTTCATTTTAACAGGAATAAACTAAGTATTGCACAGAAATAATGTGGAGTTCCTCAAAGCTTTGATGTATGTGGTCCTGTGGGGATATGAGAATGGGAGAATTCAGAAGAGCAGGAACAGTATCGTCATGTCACGTGGTTAAATCAGATTAATCACCACCTAGTCCAGTGGACTCAAGATCCAAACAAACTCATAATTTTTAAGCTAGGTAGTCTTCAGGCTTAGCAAGTTTTCAAGCCTGGGATTAATTTATGAGAGGAATTGATTTTTAGTTTTATGATGTAAAAGCCATTCTAGTCTGCTAACTACCTGAAACACCGAGATCAATTTTGAGAGTAAAACATCAATTACCTCACTTACTGAGACAGGATAAGCAGCAATTAAAAGGGCAGGGAATGCTTCTCTGCATTAGGTTACTTGTCTAACTTCTCAGTATATCATAGCAATTGTTTTGATTTCTACTTGTGTCTAGAGACTTGAATTCAGGCCTTTTACATCTCTGTTACGCATATTCTGAGACAGGGTTGTCTCCTATTACTTAGATAAAAACCAACGTACCTCAAACAGGCACATGGCATTAAAAATAACAACTAGTTTCTATCACAAAAAGATACTTTGGCTTAAGAATTCTTACCTGGGCCCAATTACACTGTAATATCGATCATGGACAAGTAATTCTAAACTATGGCATTTCTGCTATCCGACGCCCATCGTTACTTAAAGTAGTAAATCTTGCAGGAACTAAGCACCCTCTAGTTAAAATACAGCCTTTGCCTCATATCTGCTGCATGGCACAACGGTCTCTGGATTTGTAAAGTTTAGGAAGGTGGTGGGATAGTCCTCAAAGCTTGGAAATGACGAGGAAGTGGATAACACAGCAGGGAAACAGAGTGCTGCTTCCTAATACCAAGCAGTGCAGACAAAACTGGAAACAGGTGAAGTACAACAAGAGCTTCAGTCAAAATCCACAAAGGTTCAGAAACAGCAAAAAATCTTATTTCAGTAACCAAACAGGCAACTAAAAAGGTATTGTTGCATACCTAGAGCTGGTCAGGAACAGGGGCATAAAGACAGTTGTTTATTAGATTTGCCAGGTCAACGACAATGGGAAATTCTGCAGAGAGTGTTCAACTTAAGAACGCCCGGACAGCTTTCGCCAGGCTCACTCCCTCCCCACTGGGCACCGAGGCACCCATGTGGTAGGTCTTCAGGGAGCCGAACGGGAGACCAGAGCTCCGCGCGCCTGCAGCTGCCAACGGACGGTGCTAGAGCTGGAGACCCCATGTCAGAGATGCTGTGGATCTAGAGCAACCACAAGATAAAGCTCTGGCCGTATTTTAAAGGGTTACAAAAAATTGACTTTCATCCTAAATAAATGCAGAATCTCACTGTACCTCGGTCTGGTTCGCAGTGAAGACAAAGCCCTCTTGGGGGGAAAAAAAAAAAAAAAAAGGAAGAAACCTTCTATCATCTTACCTTCGCAATTGTGGTAAGTACTTCTTGCTCACTGTATGCTTTGCATTCTAGTGAGGTTCAATAATTTGTTAAAATACGGCATTCTCTAGTAAACAATGCCAGACTTAAGATACACCCTCAAGATGTCTCGGCTTTTTCCCAAAGCCTTTCACTTCATTCCTGTAATCCATATGTGTAAATCTAGCATCCTGGAGACTTTTGACTAAGAACACCGAAAAGGAGGAAAAAACCCAACCCAACCCAACCCCCGTTCATGTATCCACTGATATATGTATCAATAGTCAGAATTCTTTTTACCTGAAGGGAATAAAAAAATGCCTTGATGTTATGAAAACAACAATTTGCAGGCATCTATTAAACAGATTTTTTAATTTCCTGCATATTTTTATAGTTGTTCTCAGTTCTGTTTGATGCCTAGAGCTGAATCTACTGAGCAAGCAGTATTCCACCATATTTTATGGTGTGCTTTATAGTGTGTGTGCGTGTGTGGTTTGCATTCTAAGATTTGGGCCAACATTGATTTTATTTCCTCTTAGTATTTTATAGTTATAAGACCGCAATAAATTTTTCTTAAGTCAAGTCTAGATTTAAATATGCAAGCCAGGATGGAAAGGTACTGAATCTCTACCATACCATAAATTTAGTTTATTTGTGATTTCCCCCCGTTACAGTTAGGGGGGAGATAACTGTATGCTTACTTTATGTACCAACTCCTCTGAAAAACCAAGGGAGATTTTCCAACACTGGAAACAGACATGCACTGCTGCTCTAGTCTCACCTTGCACCTTACCAGCTGTTTTCTTTTTTATAGAAGAGAACAGTGTTGCCACCATCTGCCTTTAGGGAAAAAGAAAATTGAAAAAAAATAAAGAAAAAAGAAAAAAATATTTTTTCTCAAAGCAAGTCAAAAGCATAAGCAAAACGAGGGTGGGGGGTGGAAATCCAAGTCCATAAGCATTATAGTGGAAAATGGATTCAGTGAAATATGAAATACATGAAGAAATGAGTTGTTCTGCATTTTAAATAGCTTTGCTACCATTATCTAAATATCCATCTCCATGAAAAGCAACACAGACAAATTTGGCATTTCACAGGGGGACGGGGAGAGTGGGGAAGGAAGATGAGAGCCACTTTTGGTTTTATGTGATAGTTCTGAACCAATTATATCAAAATTGTATCTAAAGTCTCCTCTTTCCGAGAAAGAAATAAGTTCACCAGTTATCTGGGTATTAAAGAAAAAATCTTAAACATTTCATACATTCTTGTTGTACATGTCATGTTCCAACATCAGAAACGTGGAATGCCTGGGGCCCAGAGAACGGAAAAGAACTGTTTTTCATTACTAGGTTATATGAAGCCTCTCTCCGATGTCTGGAATTATTTTCTAAAAATAAAAGAGAATACCGCAGTCCATTTTCACTGCATTTTACTCCTCGTAGTGCCCAACAACCAAGTTTCAAAAACTACTTTTTCCTCTGTTGTCTAGAGGCAATGAGGAACACAGGAATAGTGCTTTGCTGGACATGCTAGAAATTCCCCTTCCTACCTAGCTTTGGTAGTCAGCTCTTACCAAGATAGAAAACCTCAACTTTGATCAGGTTAACACAGATTAAGTCTTCCTAAAAGTAGAAATGTTTTCCTGAACAAGCTGTTAGCATCCTGCCACTTCCGGCAAGAGCTACTAAACTGATTGAATGTGGAATAGAAAATACTGCATTCTAGTGGATCTGGCATGATTTTAAGCCTGGTACTGGGTGCTTGAAGTGTCGCCTTTTCTCCCTTAATGAGCACTCTCAACTTGTGCATTAAAAAGCGGTCTAGTCCATTCTCAGTACATTTAGAGTAATCGGCGTTGCTGATGCACGCTAGTGAACTCAATTTATGGGCTTACACGCTAGCTCACTCCCGTGCTTCAGAAGCCCACATCTAGGGCAGCTGAGGAACGCCACGTGTGTGACCTCAATTAGATAAAAAAAGAGAATACAGAACATTTAAAAATAATATATTATCGTCGACAGTCTTGATGTGATTTCCCAGTGTTTACTGTACAAATTTCAAAAGGCAGAAAGTGTGTCCCCTGTGACCACCATCAAAATGCAGTCACATATAAGCTGTAATACAGCGTTAGGATACACAGTGCCAGCGAAAAAAGATCCCTTTAACCACCTAGGTTCAGTTCTAAGGACATCCCACAACAGGAGTAAAGAGTACAGGAAGCCCATAAATATACACCATAGCGTACTGAGATTAAGAATCAGAGCCCAAGTTTCAACATGAGAGCAATTCTGCTGTTAAATAGCAAAAAAGTTGGACCACCGGTCAACAGTCCTTCCCAATGGCACCCAGATGCACAAGCCACTTTGGACTGTAAAAGAAAGGTTGTCAGCATAACTAAAGATCATTTTGATGACATTTATTGCTCTGGAAATGTTAAAAAAACCCCACCATTTTTCTTGCTTTCAAGAGTCTGTATTTGAGAGAGAAATGTGGCAAATCATAGGAAGGAAAAAAAAAATAAATCTGCTTTCCCTTCTTTAATATGAAGATCATGTTAATTGATCCCAGTAGAGTCCCTCATTGCTAGACTATCTCAATTAGCTCACCGATTCCTGTATTTGGATGATCTTGCCTCTGCTAATTACAGATGAAACAATACTTTGGGGGAGGGTAAAATTCTTCTCTCTTTTCCTGGGGAAAAACATTAACACCTTCTTTTCAAGTACTTCCAAGTCTGTAAAACCTTCCAGGGTCACCATCTGTGCTACAAATCTTACTTCAAGAGCATAACGTAGAAGGTGCCAACGGGAATGATACTGTGCATAGCAAGAAGGAACAAGATCTTGTCAGTGCAGTTCCTTCGAAGAGCCAGATTCCCATGGAGGAAGCAGTTTCCAAGCATACTTCTTCACCCCCCCACTCCTATTTGCTATGTGCTAAGTTTTCAGCTATATGTGAAAAATAAAAAAAAAAACCCAACAAACCTAGAAGCGGCATGTAACACAGGCCTTAAGACACTTCAAATCGAGGTACCACTAATAAGAACACACCATCATTCAGGAATGATCTACAAAGATATACATACCTATTTAATTATGTTAAAGTAGTAACAGCAAAGTTAAGCATTTGCATAAATTCTTCTGTTAAGAAGATACTGTGTTGTTAACTTCACAGAAGACTGGTGGCATCTAGCAACTTCTTGGAGAGAGAAAATGCATTAAAAAAAAAGCATTGCTGTAGTCAGTTTGTTGGTTTAGGTTGATGCCTTTAGGCTATCCATTACCATTTCAGTCTTTACAGAAAGTCTTCATTTTCCTTAGTGTTAAGGTGTTTTGACTTTTCGCCTCAAATAACTGTATTAATCTAAAAGAGAGGGAGGAAAATATCTGAACTCTTTCACTCAGACTTTACAGAATTATTCATAGCAGCTTGCAAGTCTACTGGGATCACTCAAAACTTGAAAAGAAACCCAATATTTCTATTCTAATATTGCATGTACAGCTTTCCAGCAATTATAAAACACACTGCTTGGTACTTTCTTTAACATAGGCTGGCTTGAAATTAATTGTCCTGGAAAGAAGTAAGGTCTGGTAAGATCTCATTTACTACTGGAACATAACTTGAATACAGTTTTCATGCATTAAAATAATTCCCTAGTGGCAAAAGAAATGAACAAAGACTCGGGGAAGGCAAGGGTTTGTTCCACAGCAATTATTTACCATCACAGAGTTTGAACTCTCCGTTTCTTTTCTTATTACTTTTATGATGGGAGGTGTAAAGCTGTTAACACTACACACAATCAAAAATATGTTTAGAATATATATACTGCACAATGTACTTCTCACAGTAGCTGTTACCAAAGTCTAGTATGGTAGTTTTACATTCACACCTTGGTCACCTTTTCTTATTTTTTGGTGATAGTGCAGGTACTTTTCCTGTAAAAATATCTGAAGAACGTTAATTCTATTTTCTTCTTGCAAAGAAACAAGAAGATAGTCTTCGCTGTCAGCTCATTTAAGCAGCCTGAAACCAATTTTGGGATTTATTAATCTTGTTTTTAATTACATTTTTATAGTGAAAAGAAACACTTTGAAATATTTAGAAGCTTTAGGATAAATTATTTCTTCAGTCTCATCCCTGCATTGCCATTGTAACCATGTGAGGAACTCTGTTTCTTTAGTCATTTTATTGCCCACAGGTGTAATCAACTTTAGAGGGAAAGAAGAAAAGCCCTGGGCAAATACTGGCTGATAAAGTTTCCCGATGATACTGAGAAAATTACACGGCATCGAAAAGGAAATAGAAGATGTGAGCTGAAGCCTTAAAGCCTTGGCTTTTCTGGGCTGGGGCACTAACCCGAGATGGCTGGACAATTCCTGATCACACAGGCCCACCCAGCTGCTGGAGCCCACTGCTCCGGAATCACAGGCACTTAAGCAAGATGTGTGGAGCTCTTAATCTGTGACAGGAGTTGTAACCAGTACACAACACACAGAATGCAAGTGTTTCTGTTTGCTTGCTATTTCCTTAGTTAGTTGTCCCCAAGCTTCTATGCCTCCGCAGAAAAAAAGCACAGCAAGAGTAGCAAAGTTATTTTGTTCATGAAAAAACCTCCACGTTTGCATGTAGAAATGGTGACAGGTTCTATTGAAAGGTCTCAAGAGCTATGTAGTGTCAAAACCTCAGTCCAATTGTCTCTGGAAAATGGTAAATTTTTCTAGTTGAAATGCAACAACACCCATCCAGTACTGGAAATTAAAGCAGTCAATGGTTTCCAGAAGGCAGAGCAGAATGATCTAGAGATGGGTTCAGGTGCTTCCTCAGTGGTGAGGCAGCCATCCGTTTCCTGCTCTGGAACTGCCCAAACCCCACACAAACAACAGCCCTTCTACTCTCTGAGCGTCCAGCAGCTCTGCGAGCAGTCGTCTACCTTCCCACAAACCCAACCCAACCGACAATCACTGCTGAGAAGGGGCCGGGTGAAATAAACACTGCCGTGGCTCCATGGTTCCTCTGAATGCTCCCTTCCACACACAGCACCAAGAACCAAGCTCCCCAGAGGATTCGGCCCCAGGGAGAGGGCAGGATGGAAGAGTTCCTCAGAGTGCTCCTGCTTGTTCAGCGCAGGCTTGTAGCACCCTCCACACAAAGCTGTATCTTGACACAAAAGGTTGAGCCAACAGCAAAGTTGGGCCAAGATTACAATGGGCAGGCTCATATGGGTAAACGTAGTAATAAAAATTAAGTATCGTTATTAAAGTAATAGTAGAAAAGTCAATACTTCAATGAACCAGAAGTCTTTCAGTTCTTATTAATGTGACAAACACTATATTTTGGAGAGGATTTTGGTTGTTATTGTACCAGGCAGATGACCACTTCAGCTGCAGATCTGCTTGTACTTCTGTTACCAATTTCTAAAAAAATCTCTTCTTCCCCTAATCAACATGCAACACTGAGCAGCCTAGTGGCCACAGGGAAACATTTAGAGAAGTCGACTCAATTTGAATTCTCCATGGGTCTGTTAAGTATATTATTTTTCCCATCAGGTCTTTAAGCCCGTATAAAGTCTAATTGATTTTCACCCCGGGAAACTGGTGGCTCTCAGTTCCGCATGTGGGCCTTTCTCTGTGTAGCCAACAGTGAGAGACCAGTTTATAAATTATTAAAATGTTCACAGTTAACTACGTATCTCGCACACATCTTGATATTCATAGTTTGCTTTGATTAAATTACAAAGTTTCACATTAATTTAAGGATTATCTCTTATAATGCAGACAAGTTGCAGCGTTTGAGTGCCACTTAACTTAGTGTTTAATCAGGAAAACTACTGTGGCATTGGCCGATTAGGCTGGCTCAACTGCTGCCTGCTCAATTTTTCCCCATAATTGCAGGATATACTTTATTGTGACAGGGGCCCGAACAGTGGAATTCCAATATGCTATACATCAGGTTCTCCATTATTGGATTAGCTAGATGTGGCATCATTACCGCTGCACTTTCATGCCTATCATTGATCGCATCGTTCTTTCTATTTCACAATTAATGCAAGTCAGCTGGATTGATCAATCTTGTGATGAGTTTGGGCCACAGTCAATATATTCTTATGGCTCTGTGCTACTGATCTCTATGTTTTATAGCTCTTCCTAAGGATTTGTCATTCTGGCTACAGATTTTCTTGGTTTTTTTGTTTTTTTGGTTTTTTTTTTTTTTAAGATACTTCTGCTCTCACCTTGCTGCCTAAACCACAAAACATTTATGAATTACTCATGTCACATGAAAAAACAAGGGAGCAAGACACTCACTAAATTCATCATGGGAAAGATTTTTTTTTTTTTAAATTACGCTCGCGGTTGGCTCAGTAACAGACAGTCTGATAGCTGAATTCTGCACTTCAATACACTGAGCTTCCAAGGAAATGCAGAGATATCGTAAGATCGCAGCCATTCTCATTCGTTGTTTAGATATGCCAGCATGTTCGTGAAATCTGGAAATATGTTAATAACATGATCATTACTATTTTGCTAGCACTGTGATAATTCTAATGATTTTTGAAAACTCGTTCTTCCAAAGGGTAGATGAATTTGCAGGAAAATCTCGCTCCATGAGAGGGAAATGATGGGACATGGGGAGAAACCGTGAGCCACAATATTTGCTTTATACTACTCTTCTGTTACCCTATGTTACAAGCATAATTATCCATACTTGAAAGTCTTCTCTACAGAGAATAATATTGAGTTACTGCCATCTTCTAATTAAACATAGCCTGTGCACAGAAGTACACTACTCTACAACTTCGAGATTTTTTAAAATGTCTTCTCTCTGGCTACTACATGTACCCAGATCCATGCCTGTATTTTTTTTTTTTTTTTAACGTCCACCAAAAATAATTTGTATGTGTTTTTGGCAAAAAAAACCCCAACAAACTGAACAACCACCCCACAACCAAACAACTAAAACTTGAAAGAAGCAATGTTAACGCTAGTGCATTATTATAGTTCCATTTTTGTTCACCTGCAGCCTAGCCCGATGCACATTATGAGAAGCCTCAATTAACAAAAGATGCAAAACTTAAATACAAGAAAATGAATGAACCGAAACTTGGACAAAGGGTAGAGAATTATAATGAATACATTCAGACTAGAGTTCGGACTTTCTGGACTGGTTTGCACATTACACAGAGAATGCCCTCATTGAATGAAGAATAATTGCTTTTTTTCATCAGTCCTTCTTGTCCAGTTGTCAATGCCACGACTGGTGACAATAACAAGGTATTAGCAATGACAATTACACTGTGATTTTGCAACAGCGCTACCACATTTTTAAATACTTTTTTCTTTTCTTGAAGAAACCAAATCTACAGATAAAAACCAATGATAATTAAAATCATTAGAAGCTCTTCCAATTAGGAAAGCAAAACAACCTCTGAAAGAGTTTTCTGGTAAGCCCTGAAAATACCACTGATAAAAAGAAAAAGAAACACATAGTTTGACAGTCAAAAATTCTCTGTTAAATAAAAAATGTGTTTTATTCAAAGCAAGTAATGTGCTTCCCTAAACATACTGGCTTTGAAGAGAGCAGGCATTTTAGATAACCCATACATAGTTCAGTTCCACTGCAAGTGCTCTACCTAAACAATTTTCCATTACATTTTCTAGTAAATTTGGAATATAAAAGACAGAGCTTGTGCCTTAAACTGGGATAATATATTACATCAAACTGTTATATAGCTTTCAAAAGTACTTTCAAAATCAGGGAGCAATCCTTCCCCACTGAAGTGTGGGTGCTTCGTCACGAGTGCCAGCCAGACAAAGCTCACTGCCAGGAATCATTGTTTTTCTCCTTTAAGAATAACATGAACGGAGAAACATGCCCAATAATTTAAAGCCTATTTAAGTCTTAAATTAGTTCATGAATCTAAATTTAGGCTACCTACATATATGGCCTGGTTTTCAGAAATGCAGAGCTCAGCAGTTAGCAAGTCACAGTACCTAAATCTGCTCACATCTTTAAAAAAAAAAAACAAACCAAAAACCAGGCCGTTATATTTAGATGCCTAATTATGGGTGCAAGATTTCAATGAACTCAAAATTTTAGCCTAGATGACCATATATTACATCACAGTTGTTCTGAAGTTGCCTTGAGATAACTCACTATGGTAGTTAGCTCATATTCAGGTAAAAGTGAAAAAAACCCCTGATAATTATACCTGTATTACAATATGTTGGGTGCTTACGGAAAAAAAATAATCCTATTTGACTTCCATTAAAAAAGACTACAGCATTTATAGATGCAAAGGGAAACAAATTAACATTCTATTTAATTCTATTACCAGAAGATTTACATTATACCCAGAAAGCTGTGTTACGTTTCAGTAAACTGAGCAATAAGTCACCAAATAAAGACATTCCTAGAAATCAAGTAATAACGATGGTGTGTTTGTAAAGAGCTTTCCGTATCTCAGATATCTTGGCTTTAATTTACACTACACTCTATTTCACAGAAAATTGGAGAGCAAGCCCAAATTTTGCAATTAAAAATGAAATTTTTAATATTAACTAAAACTCCATTGTTAGAGGAAAGTATCTCTGCTATAAAAAAAGCTACCTTTTAAAATTGAGGCGCTTTCTCCAACTTTCTTATCCTTTCTTTTTCATATCTTCAAGAGGGAATCAGCTGTCTTCCTGTTTTCTCTGGATTCACCAAACGACTTAGCTGATGCTGGGCAAAATATATACCAAAATGTTTTGGTTTTGACATTGGTGTAGTCTGTTGTAGTCTTGTTACCCTTTCAGATAGAATCTTTGGGTTTTCTTAACTAATTTTCCCTGAAAAAAACTATGGGCGCCACATGCCTATGGTTACTGCATAGATCTCTCTACGTACACTTGCGTAGAGCAGCTAAACTTTATTGAAAATCTCCGGCCAAGCCCTCTTTGTAATCCAGACATGTAAATCACTGGGTTTAAGGTGGTCTTTAAAAACAAAGCGCAAATGCTAAAGCATGCGTCTTTCTCTTGCTACCTGTAATTGTGTGTATCGCTAAAGGAAATGTATTTATATGTATGGTTTCAGGAATATAGCAGGAAAAAACTCAGAATACTAAATTTTTAGCTTTGCTGTGATTTATCATCTTTGTCATGTGGTTGTCCCTTTATAACACCATCGCAGTCTTTGAGAAACCAGTAAAACAGTGGAGAGCATCGGGAATTTAGATGGCTGTGCATTCAAAGTCATTTCCAAGAAAACACTGCAGCATTCCACAAACTGAAATTCTGTCCTCAATTACTGTATTGTAAACAAAACTAGCAATGAGCACTTCCTATAGCCACAAATCCTAATTTGTCTTTTACAGCGAAATAAATTAACCATCTATTTTTGCTTTCAAATTCTCTACGGAAATCACAGGAAAAGAATACGGCAGGCAGAAGAATCTGCGTTATATACAACAGAAACACCGTCACACCCCCCCACCAGCGCCTGGCCGAACCCCATGGGGTCTCTAGTCCTCAGGCAGGCGAGACGCGCGGTCAGAGGCACACAGGTGCCGTCAGTGACGGGCACGCAGCTTCCATAATGGGATACACAGTCCCACCTTCTGCTTCTACCTCCCGAAATAAATGTTTATCACTTTTTCAGAGGAAAACGACTTACAAGTAATTTATGAGGTAATACACATAAATGCTTCAAGCACAGGAAAACACAGCTTTCAAATAATGCGGAGAAACTTACGTCTCCCAGGACTTTAAAGGTATTGCCAGGTTTTCTTTTGCAGAACTATAGTATAAATACGATAAAATGCCATAAAAAGCATTAAGTAATCTACACTTCCTACTGAATTATAGATGTCAGCAAAATGAGCAAATACACAACATCAGTCTTCACCATGCTCGTCTGCCTCCAGAATTTAAGCTGAAGCTCCAGCTTGTGTGTTCCCTGGGTTTTATGCTATCTCCATTGTTTACCTAGGAGATTCGGAGTTTCGTAACTTATCATAACAAAGGTGTAAATCTGGATGTTTCTCTTGAAAGGCATAGCTCAAGCTTCCACCAACAGCAGCACCACTAAGAGTTTTTGATTCCAGACTGAATTCATATTTCATTGCTTATGTTTCAACGTCATTTTTAATATTTACTTAACTTCTTTCTAAAGACAGAGCCAGCGTCGTTAAATCAGAAAGCAGAATTCTGCTACCGAAATCATAATCATTACAGCATAACCTAAAACTGCTACTGTAGGCTTTTCTTCCGTCTGATTTTGCAGACAGAAGAGCAGTTTCCTGTGGCTCACTGATCCTGACAATACCCTCAGACCAATTCCCAAGATTCCCTCATCATGGGCAGATATCATTTCAACAGATGTCAAGAACAGCTAAGTGCACTTAGGCCTATTTGTTAAATTCCTAGGGGGAGGTAGATTGGCGAAATTCATCCTGTAATTAAACCGCATATTTCTTTCAAGCTGCCTCTTCCCTCTTCCCTTCATAATCCCTCTGCCTCGCATCAAATCATTTAGGCACTTATTGGCTACAATCAATACAATATGAGATACATTAATTTAGTCCCTGGGAGATTTGCTGGGAATAGGCGGTATTGCTCTGCAAGCATTCCGAAATGTTCGTGCAAGCACGCTATCAACTGTGGCAACAGAGCACTTCCAGTCAGCACAGGCAGATTTATGACAATTCCATACTGGGTGCCCACAGCCCTGGTCTGCAGCCAAACATACATAAATTGGATTGAAATGGGAAACACTAAATATATTACCTAATGCACACAAATGCTAAATAGCCCAAATCACTGTGACGATTTGGGATGGTTGCACAGAATTGGAACAATTAAGCTCAAGCTTTCCATATGTTCAAATACCCCTTGTGCCTCGCTACGGAGAGGGAAATCAGGATTGGAAAGCAGCATTAACGAGGGTTCTCATTTACAGATATGGACTTCAAAGCAACACCTTCCACT
Organism: Chionis minor; assembly: GCA_013398295.1. NCBI lineage: Eukaryota > Metazoa > Chordata > Aves > Charadriiformes > Chionidae > Chionis > Chionis minor. The sequence goes on from VZSF01007115.1 coordinate 2,180,336, forward strand.
TATATTTGTATCTTGCCTTTTAAGTTGCACATCCTCCTGTTAGTGAATTGCTAGAATTTGGTTTTGTCTTCAGAGAAGACAGGGTGAAGCTATCCATTCTTTGTAGAAAGAAGATATAAAAAGAATTCTGAAATGAGGTTATGTTTTATTTTTAAGGATACACTATTGCACTTCTTATTTGTAAGCAAATATATAAACCAAGTCCCTATCATGTAACTGTGAAAGTGAGGACTTAAAAATGTCAAAAAGAAAACATATTAAATGCTTCATAAACCTAAGCACGCAATGCATTGGGAAGCTATCAGTACGTACACCAAACAATATGTCATTTGCAATCAAAATTATATTTGTAACAGTAACGATAACAAAAATTGGTACCCACAGAGATTACTAACATGGTAGGCTGACTTGGGAAGTGAGACAAAAATATAACATCCAATACTTAATTAGATTATTTTGCTGCGACTGCAAAAAAAAAAATCTACCAGATAAAAAGATCTGCGCACTATTGTATATATTTAATTTTTAAAGTAGTGAACTAATTAGATAGCCTTTTCCTCCCTTTTAAAATTAATTTATAATTTTCTGATTAACCAACTCTAATTTAGATGGTATTGTACTGTCTAGTTGAGTTTGTTTCCTGTGGAAGCACGATGAAAACCGTTGTCTTCGGGGGGCGGTCCCAGTTTTTGCAGACACTGAGGAGAGGAGGGCACACGGGGAACTGCGGCAGAACAAGACGGAATAAGGAAGCTGTGGGGCAGAGCGAACGCGCTCAGCGGCGCAGAGCTTCAGCTGGGCAGCAAACTCTGCCAGAGCCCTCTCCCTGGATGCTCTCATTCATTTGCATTCCCAAAGATCTTTTTCACACATTTTGCTCCCACTCCTAATATACTTCCACAGTCTCATGTATGTAAGATTTAAAAGGACCATTCTCTTTACTTCCTTTTTAATTTCTGTTCTACACATTTTTTGTTTAGGGGTGAAAGCTATCGATTTATCACCTAAACGGGGTGGGAAAGGCTGTTGTACTTCACCAGGTTCTCCTGTGACCTATAATACATTACGATTAAAACAGTCGCAATGTGTACAGGATGTTTTCAACTGTGGGGGGGAAAAAAAAAGCTAGAGGTACCCAGAGGTCATCATTCTGTAATGCAGAAACCCACGACACTAGTAAACTAGGGGGGGAAAAAAAAAAAAAGCTTCAAGTGTTTTATAAGGGATTTGCATTCCTTTAAAACACATTATTTCTCATTGACTAAAGCTACTTCCTAGTTTAAATTGGTAACATCAATCACAGATTCAGCACAAAAAACAACAAAAAAAGAAAAAAAAAACCATAACCATTCATTTTACAACCAATAACCCTTCAAGTTTACAAGGTTAACTTGAACAGAGTCTCATCTTTCTAATTGAAGAAGAAAGTCTAAACCACTGCCATTTATACTGGTGACTATTTCACTAACTTGAAGCTATTTCCCAGAAATTCATTTTGGACTTCATACCGTTCCCTTCTCAGGAACCGCTTAACCAGATGGTGTTTACCTTTCAGCTCCACAACTTTCTAAAAGTCAGCCACCTTCCTGACTCCCCTTGTGCCTGAGATTTCTTGGAGTACAGCCTGCAGCCAAAGGGGCAGCTGCTGATTATTCCCATCAAAACTTAATTTTTGGTACTGTTTGAAAGGCATGATCTATTGCTCATTCCTCTCTTAAACAATTTCATGGACATTACTCATAAATGCTTTCTATTGTTCCATTGGGATCGGGCAGGAGCATGGACTACATTCAAATGAACAAGAATATCCAGAGCAATACAAAATAAAACGTGTGAATGGATTTCTGTCATTCTCCTGCTTATGAAATTTTTTTTAGGGGGAAAGAAGTGACCTGCTATTTAAGGGACCAATTTGTTGTTCCCTGGGTGAACTCGAAAACTTTTTGACTTGGGAAATTCAAAACTAATTGAAAAGAGAGTTATCTCAAAGTAGATTATATTTCCTCAGAGTGCTTGAGTAAGTTTTTACTGGCATGAAGACAGCTTGTACACTCTCCACACTAACGTACAAGCAGCCTTCTGATTTCTCAAGAAATCTGGCGGAAAGAAAGAAAAAAAAAATCTCTTACCTAAAAACAACCACTGAAAAAAAGGAATACAGTACATACTTTCAACATGGAAATATACTGTCTTAACCTCATGCCCCTGAGATCTACAACTAAGCATTCTAGAAATTAAGAAATTAATAGCAAAAGTGTTATCACCCAGCAAATACTTCTGTTACACTTTAATTCATTAGAAATATTTTTCAAACTCTCCTTGGGGAAAAAGTACAGCTTAAAATTGCTTACATCTTTTAAAAAAGCTGAAGTAAGCTTTCCTGTTTCATCTTTTATAATCTTATTTTAGAAGTTTGCAAAAACAGCTGACTTGGCGCTGCAAACAGGTAATTATTCCAAATGTATTTTTTTCTGGTATTTCTTCTACATATACCTAATTGTCTTCTACCTTTTTTACATTTTACTTCTGGATGTCATGAAGATTTGCAAACAGGAAAAAAAATCCAACGCAAAAAGAAACACACTGGATACACCTGCTTAATGACGATAATTAGGTTACTACTAATTCATATTGCTGTTCCTGCAGGCTGGGTAGGTAAATGACTAGGGCAGAGAGCTTCAGATCAAAAATAATTAGTCTGAGTTTTTTAATATTACTTTTAGGACATTCATTCCATCTGCCTTTTTTTTTTTTTTTTCCCTTTCACACAACCCTCCCCCCCCTTTCCTCCAGGCAGTCATTTCATAATTACTGAAGTAGCAACTGAGATAACTCTTCCACTTCAAGGAAACTTCTGCTGTCACATTTCTTCTCTTTCAACTGTTGCTAGTTTTAGATTTCCTGATTAGCAGGAGGGCAAAGGTGTAATAAGTATTTCCCTGAATGCTCTCCCAGTCTCCAACAGTTTGTGGTTTTGAAGCTTCTTGGTACATTTTTGCATTTAATATTTCCTGATGGGATTTCTTTTCCATGAAATTCTCAAGTCTTCCCTTGGACCCAAGTAAACATTTAACATTTTCAACATCCTGCTGCAGCAATGTCTGCATCTGCATCTACATTACAGGAAGTATTGCCACCTTTTATTCTTTCTGAACCCGACACCTGCTAGCACCATTGGATGGTCTTTATTGGCAGTGGAAGGAACAAAGGAAAAAAAACCCCAAACACCAACAACCAAAAATCCCAAATCAATCTTTGTCCATCTTTACCCATGACTTTATAGACCACTTTCACATTTCCCATCATTTTCTTTTTCGGATTGTTTCTGTTTCTACTCAGCTCATGTTCATCATTTTACATATATGGAGTTTGATTTGCCTTTTTTCTTGTGCTTCAATTTAAATTTATTTACATGGAATTCCATCTATTTCTTGGTCTCAAAATCCTCCTGCAATTTTTTAATTGATCCTTATCTTAAATATTCTAAGCAACTTCGTATCATCAGGAAACCCTGTCACTAACAACCTCTCTTTCAATGAATACATTGAATTGCACGGGTCCCCGTAGATACCCTTGTACCACTGTCAACACTGACCATCGATTGTTGTCTCCCTTCCATCTTTAGCTATTATTTTTGGCTACACAAGCACCTTCTACTTCATCACAAGTCTCTTTAGAGCCTTTCATAAGGGACTTCACCGAACGTCTTTTGGAAACCCAGGCAGACTATATCAACATGGATCTTCTTTATTTACCATTTCAAGTGGCATTAATCGTTTTCAGAGTCATCAACATGGATCTTCTTTATTTACCATTTCAAGTGGCATTAATCGTTTTCAGGGTCATAACCTTCTTTTTAAAAAAAAAAAAAAGCATTCTGATCCTTCACCTGTACGTCATAGTTAACAGTGTTTTCACTAGTCTTTACCACACTTTCTACCAGAAATAAGCAACACAAAAAGGGCTGATATTGCAAGTAGGAAAGGTAAAAATACGTTTCTGGAAGTCGAAGTGTTTAGCTGAACATGCTAACACTGAGCTATTCTGACTCCTATTTACTTTATGGCTGTCATCTTCATTTTCTCACCCTTATTCACCTTTTGTTTGGCATAAAAACTATCAGCAGAAGCAGGAATGGTAGGATTTATATTTGTGTATTCTGGGGAACGTGTCATTATTTTAGAATTAACCTGCTTTTGTCTCAATCCAGACCCTTCAGACACAATCCAGACCACAAGACAACCTTCTTCCTTTCACTGTTCTGTACTCTTCATAGCTTGCGGCATGCAATATAGCGTCTGCAAGACACTTGCTAAGGTGTTTTATACTAAAAAGATATACAACATACAAGCAAAGATAACTAACCAAAATCATATGGATGACTTCAATTCCAAAATACTTGCCTTAGGACTATTTAGCACCTTTTTTTTTATTCTGTTACTGCTACTGTCAAAGTCGCTCGTTATAAATGAGAACACCTATTCCCTAAAAATTGCCCTAGAACTATACAAAAAAGGCAAAACATAGTCATAACACATCAAAGACTTTGAGCAATTATTAACTTTCAATCATTATTATGCCTAACTATTTCAGTACGTATAACATACATGGAAGGAAAGACATTCTGTCTCAAACTAAGATAGGCAGTTAGTAAATTAACAGTGAAACAGTTAGAAAATAAGTGAATAATAAAAAATATTGTAGAACGCCAAAGTGAAACATGCAATCAAAAGAGCACTGAGAAATAACAGAATTTTCTGTGAACTCTTGTTTTGTTTCAATTCTATTATCTTCTTTACCAACTATAATCACGTATAACAATAACTTTCATCTTTATAATAATTACATACCAACTCTGTGATTGGAATAGCCTGAAGGCTCAGATTTGGTTACACCTGCAGACTAAATTATTTTGTAAGTATTATTAAAAGCAAATGGAGGAAAACTAGGAGAATAACATTCACATTATATACAGCAATGCTACTCTAGACAGCCTCATTGGGAAAATTAATAGTTTTCTTTTTAAAACAAGAAAGTATGAAGTTAAGAAAGATACATCTCAGACTACTAAAGGCACCAGGTTTTGTGCTACTGTGTATTTTTATTTAACGCTTCATTCCATTATAAAAGAATATACTGTCTGTTTACTGTCTTCTTGTGAAAACTGTTCAGACTTTTTTTGTTTCTCGAGACTAGTCAGAAATCGTGGCTGTTAAAGGGTAAGTCATTCTCAGCCTTACCTATAAGGCTGTCTCATACAAGCACAGCTGCTATTATTTCCCCTATAATCACACAACCTAGACAACATGTCAACTTTATATTTGGGAAAGTCTTAGTTTCACCAAAACTCACTAATATTTTTGAAGCCGCATATTTATCTTGCGTATTTATGTAAGGCCTTCTTCCAGAAAGCAAAAGTAGAAATTCTCATCCTTGTTCACGAGGGACCTGTCCCCACTGCACAACGCAGCACCGAGACAGACACAGGCGAGTTTCAGACCGTCTTGGTTGTCTTCGTAGTGAAATGCGGTTCAGAGATATATATTTGGGTTTTTAAATCATGGTTTGGTGCCTAGGCAGTTAGCCCTGCTTAAAATGATGCTTGTGCTCCTCCTTTTGTTACTTCAAGCAAGCCCTTTCCCTTCTTGAGGGAAAGGCTTAAGGCCTTTGCTGTCTTTTGTAAAATCACTCCCTCTTTTCACTTTTTTTTTTACACTTCTCTGTAATCGCTCATGCTGCTCCCCTCTGGTTACTCCCATCTTAAGACAAAGATAAAAAATTCTGCTTGCTGCATTGCTATGTTCCATAACCTCTTTAAAGTTGCTGAATGCAGTGTTTATGATCCTCTCATGGAATTTCCCTTCAACAGCTCTCAGTCTGCTCTCCTATGCAATCCATCTGTTTCAGGAAATGTGGTTGGCAAAGTCTTCTAATGAACGTTCTCTAAGCCAAGGCTAAAAGCTAGTACTTCATGTTCATACTCATCTAATCTGTAAACCACTTTCTATAACATCGGCCAGACAGCTGATCATAATTCCTCATGTAATTACCCTTTCTCATTATCTTTGTCATCATCTTGTCTACTGTCAGCTTTTTTAGGTGCTCTAAGAGGTGCCTGTCCTTGCCTTCCTGCTCTTTCCTACACATCTTACCTTTGGCCATTTATCACCTCCAAAGACATTTTCATATGACTCACAGGGTCATCTCTCTAATTTACATATTTGAACTAAATCTTAACTTGTCTTCACCACATCTCCTCATGGATATCTAACAACTGCTACAAGTTCAAAACACAGCTTTATTTTTCCTTATTGCCCGTCAGCTTCCAGGCCCTCCTTTTTGACCTTCCACAAATTTATCATCCTGAACTCCTGGCAAAACTTCCAGATTTTTTTGCATAACATTTCTAAGACCTAACACTTTATATCCATTCAGAGAACTTCAACTCTCACCTGACACTTCGTCACACCATTTATACAAGTAACATTTTCTTCCACCTTGGCTGTTTTTCTCTGCTCACAACCTTTTAGATTGCTGCTGCATATGTAATTGTAAACTGCTGATTGGCCATGTTTTCACATCTTCCCTCTCTGTTTCCTCAGACAGTCCTACCTCTTTCCAAGTGTCTCCTCAACAGAAGTATCAGTTTCCCACCAAACGGCCACTGCTTAATTCTACCATTTTTAGATACGTGCTTTTTGCTTTTCTTTCATGCTGCCTCTTACATTTGCTGAGTCGAGTAGACTGACATTAGATATTAGGAAGAAATTTACTGTGAGGGTGGTGAGACACTGGCCCAGGTTGCCCAGAGAAGCTGTGGCTGCCCCATCCCTGGAGCTGTTCAAGGCCAGGTTGGACGGGGCTTGGAGCAACCTGGTGCAGTGGGAGGTGTCCCTGCCCAGGGCAGGGGGCTGGAACTAGATGAGCTTTAAGGTCCCTTCCAACCTAAACCATTCTCTGATTTTCCCCCCTCCTCAATCTCTCTTTGCTTCACTTTGCTGTGGTGGCTTCCAAAAACTGACAAACTGGTGCCCTGAATCGATGTTAGGTAGTATGACTCTCTACTGTTTCCTTGTACTCCCTTCTTCCCAGGGTCTTCCAAATGAAATTCTTTGAGCAAAGATCATATTTTAATTTTGGGCTTTTCACCATGTATTACAAGGGGCCTTTAACACACAGCTAGCTATCTCTGGCTTTATAGCCTTATGAATAAGCAAAGAGCTTATGGTCAAGAAACCACCAAACAATATAAGGAACATACACTCTAGAGTTAAACAACTAAAATTTAACATAACGAATATTCATTAAGGTACTTTTCAGTATTTGTATAGTTTGTAAACTAAAGTACTATTTATTCCTTGAAAAAGTAAGATAACCTATCACTGAACTCACCATGAAACATTATTATATAGCCAAAGAGATGCCTAGTAAACCCTTTTTTACATACAGAAAAAAAAGGTATTAATTAGCACTTTATCATGTATTTATCTCTACTTTCCCCTTTCCTGGCATTTGCACCTTTTCTCTTTTCTGTTCTTAAACTCTTGAAATGATTTATGCTCTCCTCCCCACAGCTGAAAACCTGATACTAATTACTTTACTTGCAATGCTGGGATTTTTATGAAGATGGGGGGAAAAAAAAAAAAGAGGTGGAAAGGTGTTCTACTTTAAAAGCTTTAAATGTTATAGTCAGGATCATTTGTATCATTTTGTTGACTCTTACACTTTCTGTAATGCATTGTTTTGTCAGTTTCTAAATTATTGATTTTAATCAATCACACCATGCAGTCCAACCAATTGAAAGTTACAAGAGGAAAAAAGGCAGTTCTTAGTCACTATTAGTTCTTTCTTCAAAAGAACTCTGGTCTAACTTTTGATTTATATACTTCAGACAGCACAAAATCTGTTTATTTGAGTTGAAGCCTAATCAGTGCTTTGTCTAGTAATTAGCCAAAGAGGATGACAGCATTACCAGGTCAACGCTTCCCACAAAAGCAAGTAAAATCACCTCAGTTAGGATGATGTAATGGACAGACGTCACTAATATCCAAATTATAGTTAAGAAGAGATCTTGGTGTGCTGACGTGTCAGAGCCCAGCTGCTGGAGGGATCCGCCTCGTACTCAGGCAGATATATCCTCACTAGTGGAATTCCACACTGTTCACCCAGGGGAACAGGACAAGGCTCTCCATGTTCACCTGGGTGCTCCGAGCACCTGCCTGTGATGTGGGTGGCCGACTGCAGATGTACATATACACATACATCCGCACATAGTGCCTGTGTGCCCTTGCTGGAATGGATCTTCAGCCTCCCTACTGGTTGGACCTGGGCATACGGAGCAGCAACAGCCTCGCCCCTTGGCTTGTTGGTTCTGGCATGATGTATTTTCCTTTAGCAGCTTATGTCAAGTTTTATTTTTAAAAATAAAATTATCAAATATAAATACATGCAGAACATACACATAATATATCCTACTTGTACTTCCTTAAGACAAGTATTTTTACTTAAATAAAAATATTAAAAAAATCCCTTTTATTGTTACCATGCCTCCTACCTGGGCTGCTAAGTAACTTCTAATTCACCAAGCTAAAAATATGTCATCAAATTCATCTCTTTATGTGCAAACATTACCTATTACCCTCGCTCAAGAAAAGTGGAACTCTGGAACTGCGTGAGCACACACTGTCCACGCCAGGTGTATTACCGAGGGCAAAGGTTCTCCGACCAGAAGGCACAGTAACCCAGCTATGGAGAACCTCGGCTGTGCCGTGCTGCTGTCATTTTTCTCGGCTGACATGTCTATTCCAATACTGAGACACAGAAAGCCATTTAACCCTGATCTATGGAAAGAGCCTGTCAGGCAGGGCCTGATTCACCTGAAAGCCACCAGGAAAAAAAAAAAAAAAAATTAAAAACCCCCTCAAACCCAACAGTCTGTTTGGGCAGTAGTGTAGCCATGACCCCATTCAACAACAAAGAGTTTGATTGTGTTGGTTTGATTTTTGCACGATGTTAATGCTAAACCTGTACCTTCCTCCTAATAGTAAGATCTGTGGCTTTCCCGGGCTGGGGCATTTTGTTAGCCTTATTCAGGCTGGGACAGAAAGATTAAACAGTTTATATCTAAATCTACCAATTCCCAGTAAAACTGCTCTTCATTACCTTTGAAGATGAACAATAGCACGGGGAATCTCCCTGGAGCTGATGTCAGGTTTATGATGAAAGCTGGTTTGCTTCAAGTTCTTTCTGAACAACAACATTTTGTTTGTTAAGAAAACTTTGGGGGCAAATTGGAACCATAATAAAGTTGGTGGCAGTTTCTGTTATTAACTGCAGCATATTAACAGCATTACGTCCTAGGATTACATGATTGAAAGAGGTGCTGTCATCTGCCTCCTGCTGCACACTTAGACTTTAACGACAGCTGTTTCCTACAATGTCTTTGGGAACATAAACTCATTTTATGACTAACAATGGGAGGATTTTTTAAGACATGATGGTATTATCGTGAAATTGCGCTAGTATCAGTCATGAAAATACAATTTTAAAGGCAACCTACCACTTTATATTTTTTTCTGTCACTGTGTACTAGTCAGTTACGTTTCATATCTTAATGTATAACAAAAAGAAATGCTTGAAAAGAGGGTTAAATACCTGCAGGATATAACTTTATAGCATTAGCTCTGATTATAAACATAAAGGTAGCTGATGCATTGTAATAGAATTTTCTTATGACCCAGGCTAAGACGGTAAAATGTAAAGCTTCATACTGTGCTCACCGTGTTCAGTTAAAAGCAGAGAAAATAGTGTTGCATTTTCCCTATCATCAGCAGAACTGCCATCCTTTCTCACAGGGTTTTCTAATCCGTTCTGGCACCTGAGGCATCTGAACAGTTGGTGGGAAGAACTGAAACTGTGACGAAGGGAGTCTCATTTCAGATTTACAGTCCAATCACTCACAAAATCTGCCAATTCACTTCATGGCATGTACTGTGAAAATTCATTATTTAATATGAGCCTAAAAATGTACCGGTCCAGTACAGTAGCTTGACTTGGAATTAGAAAGGAGCAAGTAACACAATATGTGGTGCCTTTAAGCTTGTCGTGAGGTAGCCCAGCATATACGTAATATCTCCTTTGTGCGTTTCAATCAAGCACAACATTTGTTCAGCCAACAAGGTGTTCTATTTCAATATTTTTCTATGTATATTTTATGTGACTATATATACATACAGAACTGTGCACACACGTGTGCGTTAGCTGCTAAAATGAGTACAGCAATTGATGACTAGCCTTAGGTTAGAAATGGTTTCTATTTCAGATATTTTCAGCTCAAACAGTTAGTTATTTCAAAACTCTTCAGGTATCAGTTCTTAAAGTTCAGAAGACAAACTCATTTCAAAAAACCCAACACAGTTTAACCCATCAGTTCTCAGCTAATGGAAATCATAACCACTCAAAACAGGTTACCTCACAAAACACCTTTTTTACTTTACAGCTTTGGGAAAGAACACGCTGCCGGGACCATGGACCCCATAGCCATGACTGTCACGTGATGCTAACTTAGAGCTACTAACTTCTCTCTCTTCTCCCCAACGTGCCTTGGTTAGCTTGAGCTCTAAAAAAGACAATTTCTCCATCTTTTAAACCCATCACAAGCTAAGACAATAACTGAGAAAAAAATTACCTTACACTAAAAGAAAACATGAGGATGTCTCATGGTGTGTTTTCTACTTGCGTGCAGCCCTGTTGACTGGTGCTGCAGAATCAAGCTGCAATGTGTCTGTACTGCTGAAAAAGGCAATAAAGCGAGAAGGAGCTGGGCCGTTCGTCTTCGCTACGTGTAACAAACAGCACGTGCGCTGGTTTTGGGCCATCACCAAATCCACACCTTGATTTGCTGCTGCTCCTCACAAAGCATAACCTCACCGGGGCTGGCGGCGCTCCTGGCTCCGTTCTGCTGCACGGAACCGCCAAGCTGCAGTATAATTTCACAGTTTGCAAAATGTCCGATAGCATCAGTTACGTAGGGATACAAGTTGTTCAATGACTGCATTCACAGCCAATGACTATGTTTTAAAGTTGCACTCTAATTTTTTTATTATATTTTTATGTTACAAACGTATATACAACTTAAAACTTTGCAATTATTTATCCTACTAACAAAATTAAAATATGCAAAATAAACCTGACAGGCTTGTAAGTTTTTTCTTTCCTGCCCCCTTATGTCTCGTGCATTCTCTTTAATTCTTTACTTTTTATAGCAGCAGTTTGATATAATAAACCAAAGTTAGTAAAAGCCATTAAGAGTATGCTTGCTAGTAGCAATCCTATTAAGTTACCTCACAAGTGATGTGCTGTAATGTTTTCACATCAACTTTCTTTAGCTTTTACGTTGTAGCATTCATAAATGTCTCTGATTCCAAAGGTTTAAAAGAATTTTGTTGAAATGATGAGCAACAACTTCCTACTGGAGAACAGAAAGGCAGAAGCAATGTAAAAAAAGCAAGTTCAATTACAGAACTATCTTTATGAGACATATCAGGCAAGATCTTTTTTTTTTTTAAAGTTCAAGTGGTCAACAGTCATACAGCTACTGTACTTCTTACAGTACACTAAGTCAGGATCACGTATGCTTAATAAAATATGTTTGGTTTATTAAATTATGACATTACTAACTACAGTGAGTGTCAAATAATTAATAAAAATCAAATGTGAAATTCACCTTTTCTCAACCATCTTAAAAATCAAGATGCAATACCTCTGCCAAACACTTCAGCATTTCATAATTTTCCATCATATTACATGCTAGCCTTCAATCTTTTAATATTTCTCTTTCGATGTTTCAGGATATATATTCTTCCACTTTTCTCCTGCATGGCAAGTATCCAATACTTGCAATTCTTAATAAACAAAGCCGCAGTGTGAACTTCTTGTATATGTTACTTTTCCCCAAAGCCCCATACTTCCTTTTACTTGTGTGCCAAATATGAAAGATTTTAATCCTTGCAGGTTTATCTTTCTCTTTTCATTGTAATCAGGGGCTTTAAAATCAAGTAATCAGATGGCCAGAATTCCCAGCCAGGTGAAGGCAATGTGCCTGTAAAGCTACACAGTGCAAGACAACTATCCCAGGAGTCTGCCTGTTCCTGTGCCCAAACACGCGTTTGTTGTGGGACCCCCATCCAGGGCCCATCCAACACTACACAAACGTGAGGCTCTCGCCAAGGGAAGGGATGTAAGATTTACTCACTCTCTCTGTTCCTCTTTCTATCCTATCTTATTAAACAGCCATTTTATCAAGCTATTTGTTGCCGTGCTGTTCTTACACCGAGATGCCGAGAGGAGCCTCTCCCTCCCCAACCGTTGTGCAGGTGAACACGTACCACAAGCCCCCAGGGGATTTTATACACACAGCAATGCTCTGTTCTGCAGAACTGACACAAGTGTTTCTACTTCAACACCTTCTCATTGTGTTTCTATTTAATTGACCAGTGAAGTAATTACTTCCTCCAGAAAGAAATCAATTTAGTTTCCTATATTTTCCTTACTTTCTTTTATTGCGGCCAGTGCAATACAGATGGCCAATGTTGTTTCTAATTCTTCCTATTCAGTTCTTCAGCTCTACAGAAAAGATATTTCGCCATCCCAATCGCAGTTCCTGTCTCCCTCTATGTTACATGCCCCTTCAGTTATTTGTGTTTCTCCCGTCTACTTTTCCTTTTATTGGAATAAGGAAACAATATTTTTCCCCGATATTGGTTTCTGTACAGTATTAATAGCCTATTTCAAAACATTTATGAAGTTACAAAGCAGTAACCTCTGCAAGCTTACCTTCTCACAAACACCACATAATTATTAGCAATGTATGCTATTGTTTTTAATAAGCATGCTCCTTTCTTCGTCCGTCTCTAGCAAGCCTGCAAAGGTTTTTAGTGTCCCTAGGCCAAGTAATCCACAACACGAAAATTCTTTTTTAACTCTAATGTTTTCACAAGGGCATACCTTCCTATGTTTTATAAACCTACTTTATTTTATTACATGCATTTCATATAAAACCTATAAACTGGGTTTTACATCACTTTCAGCTTTTGACCATTCATCAGTTTTCCATGATAAAGCCACAGCGAAATCAATATCCTTGTAAAGCCAAGCTGTCAAAAGTTACTAGACTATTTCCAAAGGCAATTCCAATGAGACAGACTACCAGATGTTTTCTATATATTTTATACAAGATTGCATGATAATTTTAGTGGGACCGAAAGAAACAATACAACAGGTAGTGTTCTGGGGTTTGACATTTTAAATAGCAAGCCCAATTGATTTTTATAAGATACCTGAGAAAAAAAAAATGCCAGTTCTGGAAAATTTACACCTGAACATTCATCCACAGAACCTAAGAGCAATTGTGCTGTTGAACAGCAAGAAAAGGAGATAGCCTTCAGCAACAAAGTCAGTATGAAAACATCCACTAGACCCATACGCGTGCAGGCCTGTCTATATTTGTACACAAAGCCACGTATTATATCTACGCACGTATAGGCGTATGGAAACATATGCACTTCACTATATTAATTTTGCACTTCTGCTGATTTACAGGTTTTATTCTTACTGAAGACTGCCAATTATGATCAAAATTCCCCTTATAATTAATTCAAAATTTTATTAAATCCAGATTTTATAACTTTAAATATAATAACACCAGCCGAGCCCGGGCAAAGAATATTTCTAGTCATTAATTTTACTTGTATCATTTCTCATTCCTCAAAAAAATGGCAATAAAAGGATCCCTCCTTAGAAATCAGTCTAGCCATGGCCATACTCATCTCCATAATAGCACAATTTCCAATTCACGCTTCATTTTCATTAATGTTTCTAGCCATAAATTTTTAAGCATATGATAAAAAATTTCTGAAGCGGCATAAAACTAACATGAAGAGGGAGTTCATTAGCATGTGACCCTAATTAGAAATTCCATATTAACTTCCTATTTCTACTTGTGCATATCCAGTAGCAGCAGGCCTAATATGCTGTGTATGAGTCCTACATTTAAGAGCTCCTTCCCCTCCCCTTGCTAATTTTTATTTTTACACAGTTTCTATGTTTCCCCTGCTATTGAGTAAGTCAACAGACAACTGTATCACAGTAGCACCTTTTGTGTCACAAATTATCCCGGAGAATTGTAAGGAGCTACCAGCCCGATGCTTTATTAATGATACCAGATCATAAAAAGAAAGGGGAAATTGCTGACTCCAACTCTTTTCTAATGTCGGGTGATAAAAATGCTACTTCAGGATTCAGAAGGTTAAGTTCTAATGTGTATTTTGAATAGAGTATGCTGAAATAATTGCCTCATAAAGCAATGCATTGACCAGCCTGCTAATGGCTGTATAGTGCAAAACTCAGCAGAGAGTGCCAAGCTTACTGGAAAAAATGCTGTGGTACTACTTTTGTAGCTTTCCATGTTAAGTTAACTTTCCCTTTTTTCACTTTTTTTCAGTCTTGCCAAAAGACTACTCCCCTACCTAAATCTTTACCGACTCCTTTTGACTACGTTAAGACCAAATTATTAAAAAACGAAACCTAAAGGCAAACACCCAAAGAAAACTGAATGCAACAGTAAGAATCACAATCACGTTTCACTTGTATGAACCCAATTACCGATTTCTTCCTTGCTATTTTTCTGCTAGTTTCAGTTTAATATCAAGCCAGTAGCCACACTGTAACCAAAGCAATAATGACATCTTAGAATACAAATGGATTTCTAGCTTAGGCTTTTCATTAACAAGAATCCATTTGACAGAAAAGTCTGCTTTCTACCAGTGCCCACTCTAGGTCTCAAAACAGCACAGCATTCCAGCTTCGGTTTGTCTGTCCCTATTTATTAAACCAGCCAAGAACAAGCAAATGATCAAAAAGAGGTCAATATACACCCAGAGTTACACAATACCCTACACAATGTACCCAGAATTCCAAATATAATGATACAAACCCACTCCTCGGGTCCCACTACAGCACCAGAGCTGGGCTTAAAGCGGGACCAAGCGGCTCCCCGTCCCCCGCTCCAAGCAGGATGGCCCGCTCCGGTACCACAGCCCTCCCCACCCCTGGGGGCACCTTCCAACCCCGGCCTCAGGTCTGTGCCCCCCTCCCTCCCTCCCACCAGGGCTGGGGAAGCACGGGAGCAGGACAACGCAGACCCACAGCGCTCCCGTCCCCACCTGAACCAGCCGCGATTTTACACTGACCCCATTTCCCGGGACTGGGGTCATCAACCTCAGCGTGGGGACAGCAGAGGGAGATGGCAGCAAAAGCACATCAGAGCACAGCAGGAAATAAAAGACTAGATACAAGTAAAAGATTAGATAATTATCGGTTGTAATTAACATAATTTCACAGATCTAAGTGGTCTTTATCCCTGAGTTTTGAATGAATACCAAAAAATTACACGTCTGTTTGCATCTACGCTCCTAGAATAACATCTTAAAATCGGCACACTCAACGCCACTTTCATCATCAGTAAAGCTTGGAGCACACAACCATCACGTTCTCAGCTCCAAACTTCCCCGCAACCGATCCCTACGGCTACGGCTTGAGAAGGAACTGGCTTTAGTCGCCGACAGAGAGCACTGCACGTAACTCCTGACTGGCAGCAGCGCTCAGGGCGTAGCACAACGTGACAAAGCTCCCACTCCCTTCCCAGGGACGCGCGGACCCCGGCTGCTCTCCCGAGTTCTGTCTCGCCACAGCTCTGCCCTCAGAGGCCAAGTGACCCTCGCGTGGGACAAGGACTCTTCACACCCCGCAGGACACCCGAGCTCCCCAACCTCACATTTTGACGCCAAGAAACTAGGCAACCTTAGGAGAAGCTCTCAGTGGTAGAATCTACTACTCCACAAATGGCTAATAAAACCAGAATGATAATTTTTAATAAAAAAAAGAGCCATAATGCATACATTTTTACTTTTCCCCTGAACTGTGAAGGTAGAGTCCAGAAAGTACACGCAAATGCTTTGGTTTGGACTTTTTTCATGCTTGGTTAATTTTTTTATGTACCTGAGTTCAGTGATTTAGCAATAACACTAATTTGAGAAGTGATAGATGAAAACATAGTATTACCAAGTTCAATGATAAAGCTATTTTTGGCTTCAAAGTTGTTTGTATTAACACTCTGATGCAATCTTTTACGATAATTTCTGATATGCCGATAACTACTATAAACATCTAAGATACTATACTATATATGAAATATAAATAATATTTGCCCAAGTGCTAGGATGTGTTTGGGGGGGGTGTATATCTGACTGTCATATTGCTAAAATACCAACATAGAAAATAGCAAAATGATTATCAGAGCCGAATAAAAACGTGTTTAGGCTACATAATAGACAAAAAAAATCCCAAACTACAAAGTGTAATGAAAAACTTAACTGAATAACAATATCTACCAACACCAGTGTACAGGCATAAACCTATAGTCAAGGTATTAATTTTAAAAACCCTTGGTTTTGTCTTGACTGACAGATGTGCAATTTCAAAATACAAATCATGTATGAAAAAACCCAGTGACATCTCTCTACTTTATAAAAACTAATGGATCAGAACACTGATTACTGGAAGAATAAATCAGCTTTGGAGATCTTAAGATGTCATAAACTAAGCATCACACACTGTGGATATGAGACGTATTACCAGAACCATTTGATTGATTTAATGTTAGTTTTGCAATCAATCTTTTCAACCCTTTTTTTTTCAACCCATTATCACTTGTGCGCAAAAGTATAAAAGGCCCTTTGAGTGCGATGTATATTAGTAATTTCATCTATTCTTAAAAGATTTATTACAAGCAGCAATTAAAGATTCAGCTTTATTTTTTAAAGCGCTCCTATGCTTTAACTAAAGGCAAACAAAATAAAAGCAAAACAGAACGGTTTTCCAGATTGCTGTCTTATATTAACAGCCAGAGATAAAATTCCCGAGTCATTTTAAGGGTAAAAATGGAAACCATTTTCAGTATTTCTATTCTTCTCCCTCTCCGCACACATACATATTTCCCCACCCCCCTCCTGGGAAATAGTAGAAAAGAACTATTAGTTATTCCTATGAGAAGTAGTCAAAATCCTGTCAAAAGACAATTTTGATCGATTGCAATTTGAATAAAAACGAGACAGGCATTGTGTTTATATGACAAGTACAGATGTGATATTAGGCAACTTCAGATTTTTTTTTTCTTAATTATCTCTGTTTGGATCAAGCATATTAAAATGAGAAAAGCCAAAGTTAGCTCAGATTCATATAACCTAGCAACAGCGTGACCCACTTCAAATTTCTTTTCTAAGCCTCGGCTGACTTAGCCAAAGCTAAGGCACACATCTTAATATAATAGGCCAGAACATAAACCAAGATTTATTTTTAATCCTCTACAGCTATTCTGAGTACTTTTAGAAACTTACTTAGATTTCGTTATTCAAATCCATGTCTTTATTGAGTTCTGCTACTTTTACTAATTTCTACGAAACAATAGGAAAAGGATAAGGATGGGAAACTACTGCATTTACAAAAGGGCTATTATCTGCAAATGCTATTTGCCTTGCTATTATATCTATAGTGCAGGCCATCTGCATTCCAACCTAACGTTCTTTTTTATGGAGGTATCTTTGAATATTCAAGTACATATTTGAGCAGAGCTCAAATAAACAAAATAGCAAGCAAACCAGCAACTGAACGGGTGGATTTGCATGTGAACCTGCCACCTCCAGCTGAGTGCCCTCATCACCTGCGCTGCTCCAAGCACTCACCGAGCCCCATGTCTGAACCCTTTAGCTGTTAAAAAATTCAACAACGTTTGAGGTAGAAAGCATTCAAGCCGCATGTAGAAGGGTAAGAAACTCATATTAAAGTGAAAGTTTAGGTCCGGTAAACACTTCACTGCTTTTATTAAGTCCAGTCAGGTCCAAAAAGGGATTTAAAGAATTTCAGTCTACCTTACAAGGAGTAGGAATTCTAGGCTGTTGCTTGCATTTTGGTCTTGAAAATCGTATTATCACACACTAACTCAGGTTGGAAGGAGCCTCAAGAGGTTTTAAGCCCAAACTCCTGATTAAAGCATGGTCAGCTATGAGGTCACACCATGGATGCTCAGGGTTTTATCCAGACGCTCTCTGAAAACCTCCAAGAGCAGAGATCACAGCGCTGCCTCTCCCTGAGCAACCTGCACCAATATTAGCTCCTCACAGTGAAAAAGTTTTCCCTATATCCAGTTTGAATCTACCTTGTTTTCACTTGCATCTCTCATCCTCTTGCCATGCACCTCTGTGGAGAGCTGCGTTCCATCCTCCCGATCTCCTCACAGGCACTCTTCGGTTCCCCAAAGCCTTCTGCTCTCCAAGCTGCAGAAGTCTGTTCCCTTGGCGTCTCCTCACAGGTTATGTGCTGCAGCCCTGACCATCTTGGGGGGCTCTTTGCACTAGCTACTACCTTCTTCAGAGTTTTGAGGGGCTCAAAACTAGAAGTAGCATTCCAGGAGAGCTATAAAGAGTGCTGAGCAGAGGGGAGTAGTCGCTTCCCCAATCTACTTTAAAGCAAAGCACCTGGGCTACCCAAGCCAAAGCTTGTCCCACTCTTTATTACCTCCACCTGTGTTTCCAGCTGGGCACCAATGACAACGCAGGGGCAATTTCGAGGCTATCAAAAGAGACTACAGAGTTCTGGAGACGATGCGGTCAGGAGTTTGGGGGCCCAGGTAGTGCTCTCCTCAGTCGTGGCAGTGAGGATAAAGAGCATAAGGAAGAAGGCTCGGATGCTGCGTGTTAACAATTGTTTGCGGAGGTGGTGTTGTCAAAAGCAGCAGTGCTTCAGTATCTGTGGTTTTCAGACCTGTCTGAGGATCAACATCTGCTTGGGAGAGCTGAACTCTACCTCACTAAGCCTGGCCAAGGTATCTTTGCCAGTGGAACAGCTCACCTGGTAAGGAAGACTTCAAACGAGGAAGCGTTACCAGCAGCCCTGTCAGGGAGTTATGGACAGGCTGACGAGCAAAGGGCCTGAGGTGACGTGAACAAAAGGGAACACAAAATCAAAACAGAGCTTAAATGGAGTCTCCTCAAGCCTGCCCATGTAAAAGCAAGGAAAAGCCTACAAAATTATGAACAATGTAGCAGAGCATAAGCAATCCAGGAGGTTCCTGGAGCACACTGATGCCAAATTCCTCCTGGTGCACCTGGGATGAGGGACAGACTGCACCCTCAGCAAGCCTGGTGATGACACAAAACTGGGAAGAGTGGCTGATAACCAGAGGGTCGTGCTGCCACCCAGAGGGACCTTGGCTTCTTTACCGTGAGGGTGACTGACCACTAGAACAGACTTCCCAGACAGGTTGTGAAATCTCCATCCTTGGAGATATTCAAAAGCTGCCCGGACATAGTCCTGAGCAACCTACTCTAGGACAGCCCTGCTCGAGCATGGGAGCTGGAGTGGATGAGCTCCAGAGGTCCCTTCCAAGTTCAACCATTCTGGAGCACTGGCTATGCTCCTGACAATACTGCCTGGGATACTGCAGCCCCTGTTGCTGCCAGAGCACACTGCTCACTCACGTTGGACTTGCCACCCACCAAGACCTCTAGGTCCTTCCCAAGCAGATCTACCCCCCAGGCAGTCAGTCTCCAGTACTGTGACCAGGGTCTCCATATAAAATCAGAGACATACAAGTTGCTTAGTACCTATACATTGAAATTGCATTCAACACCAATTCTAAATTTTGGCCCAGAAATACAAAGTTTTTTTCTAATTTTCCACAATAATGCCACTTACAAAATGCAACCACGCAATTGCTTTATAGACATAGTGTGTTCTAATCTGGAGACGTTTTTCTAAGTTATTGTTGTTGCATGCAAAATTTAAAACAGGTCAATGCAGAGAAGACAGCTGGGAATGTCTGGATTACTCTCTTTTGCTAATTTTTTGCTCTATTTGTCTATATTCCTTGCATAGCCTAATATGTAGTGAGATTAACAAATCAAGACAGTTTACGCTTGGTCCCCACAGTATTAAGGATTACTTTCCTGCTGCCTCTTAATTGTGTTAAGTCTCAACTTCATCTCACTAGTGTGCAGTCCATTGACTTGGGTTCTGTAATCATGTAACTGTTTTGCTTTCTAGAATACCAAACATCACCATAGTGATACATGTACTGAAAAAAATGACGTTTTTCTTAGTGGTTTTCAATATATTGAAAGAACCTCATTTGCAATCCACTTCTATATGCAGTTCATACTACTGTAGCAGCGCGTGGGCAGGGTAGGTAGATAAATACTCATAGGAGGAAAAAGACGACTCATTTCAAGCCACTGCAACTTGAGAGAAAAGTTGAGGTCTCTTTCTGTAAAGGAATCATACTTACTGACTTGACTTCAGCAGAAAACTTGACCTGGTAAGAACCTGAACATTCCTAACTCCCAGTCATGCAAACAAATCATGGTTCTAACCTGACATAAAGCTGAAATTTTCATTCTGTGTCAGTTTTTTGGAATTATTTATAGCTAAAAGAAACACGCTCAACTGGAAGCTATATTTAGGAAAAGCTGAACATTTTAAAAATAGGACACAGACATGAAATTGCACTGCCATTAAGCTGCTAGTTTAAAACATCTATGTGACATATTGACAACTTTTTTCTGCTTGGCTATTTTTCTTTAGCCTTCTCGCTCTGTGTCCCTGCCCCCCACCCCTTTTTTTTTTTTAACATACATCTTTCTCTATTGCTTCCTCACCAGCACTGATAGCTCCAGCTAGTTCATAAATTCCGTTGCTGCCTGCTGCCATGTGATGTGGTCATGCAGAAAATATTTCATAGGAAAAAGTGTTAGCTAGCTAGAGGCAGTATTGTCGATCATTACTTGGAACTGCAGCTACTGGTATGTGACTATGTATTCATTTCATGCATTATAACACCTAATGTACATGACAAAATGTTGAATAGAAAGTTAATTCACCAACTAGAGTAGCTGGTGTTGCTGAAGCTGTATAGAAAATATGTATTATTATTCCTTGTACTTTTGCAGTGCTTTCCAGCACTTTAGAAATGGTTTACTTTCAACATTGCTTAATTTCTCCACTTATTTTAGCTTGATCTAGCTCATTAAAGTTTGAAAAATGCTTTGATGTCCTTTGCTGGGAGCTGCCATGCAATTTTACTATTGCTCTTTTATGCTCCAGCAACCGTAGAAACTCATGATGGCAAAATCTAAGTTGTACATAGCAACATTTTCAAAATATTAGAAGGTAATTTAATTGACGTTATTCAGAGATAAACAGCAAAAATACAAGTGACACCTTTAAACTATTTTTCAGTTTTAAGCAAGTGCGTATGAAGGTTTGTTCGAAGTATATTTTGATTGCTAGGTCTCTGCTCGTGACCTAAATCTGCTTGTACTTAGGATGACATCTTTTAGGAATTCAAAGAAGCAACTGTACGTGGGAGAAATATTTGAAAACGATCAACTAGAACTTACGTTCTGGTATTCTTACATCAAAGAGGTTACTCTGCGGAAGACAGACATTATTTGTCTACTGAAGCAGCAAAAGGCAACCTTTATGCCAAAGGTAGCTACTTGCACATTAACGTGCTCAACACAAACACTGTATGCTCACACACACAATGTATGGACCTCACCAGGAAAAATATTTCATTTGCTTTTAACTGTATTGTATAAAAACACAGAGTTCATTGGATCACGTGAATAGGAGAAAGAATAAAACAAAATTACAACATTAACTACTAAAAGGCAACACTAAATCAGTGTTAGTGTCAGTCATTACTTACCTGTTTTTCACAAGAATTACAGGTATTTGCCTAGTTTTCTAGCTGACTATAACACTCCTATTAACAATCAAATCAACAGTTTCTTTAATTCTTTAATTACAGTAAGGTTTCCTGCTAGAACCACATGAAAAGAAGTGTTTTCCTAAAACATTTGTTGTTTTAGTGATGCACCATTGTGTAAAAAACATGTTTTAAAGGAGGCAGCAGATCCTGCATCGGAATAGGACATGAAAATCAAGCGTATGTGACAAAAAGCAGGTAATTTTGAAAAATGAGACTGAAAAATTTACATTATATATTGACATACATATTATTATCGTAAAAACCAGGAACCAAATGCATAAAAGCCAATAAACACATGAGGCAGATGGTGCATTTGCACAGCAAATTCCTGTTGTAAGAATTTGAACATACCCACAAAAGCAACCAAGCTAATGACAGAGCTGAAAGGGAAAATACGGTGTTGAGCACATTGGAAAGTTATCTATGTCACAAGTATTCTTTTTTTCCTATTTCCTCATTCCAGATCAGTAACAAATAGGTTAGCTTGGCCTTAGACAACCCTGCAATGAGACTGAGGAGGAGTAATCTACTACTAGAGGTAAGAAATGAAGTTCTTTTATACTGCCATGGTTTACACAAGAGCACACACATTTCTCATGAGCAGTGCAACAAAGACCCTGCATGACCACTGTCAGCTCAAGCTACGGTCCCATCATACCCCTGGAAGACAATCTTCATGCAGAAGATGACTAGAGAGAACTAACCTAGGTTTCTATCAAACATCAGTTCAGCCAGGTCCCGTGCAGCCACAGGAATATCTAGATTAATTATTTCTTCTTCATTCCATAGGAATGTCTGTGGTATACTGAGAAACAAAGATTAGAACCATACAAAAAATACTCTGAAGAAATGAATAGTTTCTGTGGAACCCCCTATCCAGAGTAGGAATATTGCTAGGTGACAGCTGTTTAGCTTACGTGATATGCATTATGGATATGACAGGTGAAATTATATAAAAAGTTTTGCACACACAATCATCCTAATTCCATGATTAAATAACATTAATTTCTCTTTGCCCCTTCTGTGTTCACCTTCTGTTAACGTTCAAGTAGTCCTGACTGATACAGACACAATGTCATCAGATGGTGACTTTTGAAGCAAACTCGAAGAATCTTGGAGTTCTTTCACAATTTTTTCATTCAGTCTCATCTGAACAATATTACAAACACCACGGGGCAGAACACCCAAGGATACTTTTGTTGAAAACATAAAAATACAGTAAAGATGACAATTGTTAAGATATTCTGCACATGGTAAACACCACTTATAACAGCTAAGTTTTCATTATTATGTATGCATGTGTATGTCTACATTTAGATACAACTCCAAAGAGATCAACTGTGTATTTACATAGCCAAATTAGTATGTTCAATATGATGCCGAGCACACACAGCTAACCTCCAGCACTGAGCAGTAACACATTCGCATTTCATAAAACCTGTTCATTTAAGTTTGGGTCTAGCAGATTTGCCAACTACATCTTAAATTAACTTAGAATTTACAAACAGTTTATATATATTGAGATTGTTTCTGTTTTTCTAAATCTGTTTCCTAGAAAGTTATTTTTCATACTTACTGTGCTACCTGCTCTACAAAACAGGAGTTTAAAATGTGTTATCCCAGTTGGGTTCTAATCCACAACTCATATCTGAGAATATAAAAGCAGAGTATTTCTGATTTTATGGTTCTTCTTGCACATTATTTTCAAAAGACAACTTTTCTTCGGGTGAAATCAAAAGAAGAGAGAATCATATATAAAAAAATTTATTGCTACAAGCAACCAAAAAGAAGCTTAAAAATGGGACCTGGGACAAGTAGGATTAATAACATATTAACAAATGTTAATAATAGGAGGTTCTACCTGCATAATTAAAAAAAAATCCCTATCACGTAAATCTATTTAGAGATATCCATTATTTGTGTCAGATAATAATGAATTAGTAATCAAAAATATTCTAATAGGAATTGCTAAAATCAGAAGACAAGGCATAGTTATATGCCTATACATTTATATCATAAATGCCATGTAAACTTTAAATTATTTAAACTTTAATCATGACAAATCTAATTTTTTACTGCCTCATTTCAGTAAGACTTTTGATTAAATACTGCATTTAGGACATAGAACTCATTACTAGCCAGTAAATTATTCTACATCGTGATAATTATATCTTACAACCTATCTCATGCTTCTCCATGGAGATTTTTTTGATTGCTTATATTTTGTATATCATGACTTCTGGGAACGCATAACTCTTTTTTAACCATTTTTGGTTTATTTTTCAAATTGTTAAGGAAAGTTTCAGACCAAGAGAGCCTTTAGTGCACACAGGAAATGCAGGAAGTGATCTGTTCAACCAAGTTCGTGAAGCAGAGTAACACACACTACTCAGTTGTGTGGATTCTCTATGTATTAATAGTATAACAAAATAGGACTGGGTGAAGAGGGGCAGAGAGGAATAACTGCCAAACTTTCTGTGAAAAGTTCATATTGAGATTTTTCAGCTAAATCCAGAAGGATATTTACTACACAAAAGCTTGCAGGTATGTAATCAATACTCCAGTACACTGCCTCCTTGTGATAAATTATTAATAGCTGAGGGAGAGATTGTCTTCTTAAATGTAAATGACTTTAATGATAAAAACATGGTTGAAACATTGATCACCCATGCTCCGCTTCGAATCTGAACTACCTGAAACAAACTAATGTCTCTGTTAGGCCTCCAGGGCATAGTCTTACCTACATCTGGCGGTTGAGTAAAAAAGTACTTCTGGGACAAAACAAAGGCCCTTCACAGAGGTGATAGACGAACTAAAGATAAATGCCTCATTTATTTATATCACAATAGACTAAAAAAAGCTTATGCGTACGCATACACTCCCACCTTGAAGGACTCACCAATTCCTTTACCAGAACATGCATCATTATAAGGAGAGTTCTTGAGAGCAGGAGACAAATGACAAGTACCCTGCAATAATGATTAGCAAAGCTCCTCTTCTGTAGAAAGGACGCACTTTGAGATACACACACACACACACACACACACAAACTAGTAATGGAGTCTGATTCATGTCTCCCCTGTTCCTGAGTTGAAATGCTTTGATAGCATACGATGATGGCTTAACCTTGGCCAGCAAACACCCACCTTCACTCACTCTCCTCCTGAACAAGAAAGGGCAAGAAAATAAGATGGAAAAGCTTGCAGGTCAAGATAAAGACAGGGAGAACACTTACCAATTGCAGCTATAGGCCAAACACTCGACTTGGGAAAAATAAATTCAATTTATTGCCAAACAAAATAGATTTGAATAGTGACAAACAAACAAAAACAAAATTAAAACAACATCTTCCCCCCCTGCCCTTTTCTAGGATCAACTTCATTCCTTCATTTCTGAGTCCTCTGCCCATCCTGAGCAGCCCAAGGAGTTTGGGAATAGGGGGTTGTGGTCAGTCGTCTTTGCTGCTCCTTCCTCCTCACATTATACCCCTGCTCCAGCATGGGCCCTTCCCATGGAATTCAGTTCTTCAGGGAAAAAAACCTCTGCTCCTGCATGGTTCTCCGTGGGCTGTGGCTCCTGTCAGGAAAATGGTTCAGTGTGGGCTCCTCGCAGGTCTCAGTTCTTTTAGGAAACATCTGTCTGTTCTTGTGTGAGGTCCTCCATGGGCTGCAGGGAAACACGTGCTCCACCATCGGCTCCCCACAGGGTGCAGGGGAATGTCCGCTCCGGCTGCTGGAGCACGTCTTCTCTGACCTTGGGGTTTGCTGTGTCCTGCCGTGGGGCCAACACATGCAGCTCCTCACCTGCTCCCACAGAGGCCACCCCTGCAGCTCCCCACTGCCAACACCTGCATGGGGACACCCGGTACACGCACAAATACTCTCCGAGAACTCTCAAGACCGCATGAACACTGGCAGAAAAGCAGTATCATGTTGGGTTTGTTGGGTTCTGTTTGTTTGTTTTTTGGGTTTTGTTTTGGGAGGTGCTGTTTGGTCAGTTGGGTTTTTTTTCAAAAGAAGATGCAACAGGGTTATTGGAAACTGTAAAGTCACTGGTGATCAGAAACAGGGAGCTTTGCATTACCATTCAGTTCAGCTGGTGTGCAGATCTAAAGCGGATATCTGACAGTAACACTTCTATTTTCTTTTACAGTGTAAATGGATCATGTTTTAAAACACAGTTCTTCTGGGAATACTCCTATGGAGTCAACTGTAAGCATGGTGATGAGCATGTAAAGCAGGTGGTTAGAAACTGTGCAGAAGTCTATGTGTACCTGCAATGGAGAAGCAGATCCTGGAAACAAGAATGGCAAATTAACCAGGTGAGTGAAACATCCCTTTGTTGCATCAGTGATGTAAGAGCGTAGTTTTTAAGGTCACAGGTCAGATCTAGTGTTAAACAGTTACCATTTATAGCAAAAAGGATTCCTCTGCCAACCAACAGCAATGTCCCAACAAGAAAGCATTCATCAGATCATTGTTGTTACTGCATTGTTCACGTTTCCAGAAGACAAGATCAAGCTTTGGACATTCACAATCTACTCTCACAGTATACCAGCGAGTTCTACAGAGCAACACCAGCAAAACTTCACAGGAGATTGGGGAAACTATTCTAAGAACGTGCTTCATGTTCCGACAGACTTACAAACAGTAAATTGCTTTTCCCATTGAACTTAGATCTATTTTCTTCGCAACAGCAAGGAAACCCAGCAATGGCAAAATAAATAAAACAGCCACAGAAAAGACTGGAAACTGATTAAGAGTCCAAAATGATCCCACCTTCTTTAAGTAAAGGAAGAAAAACATTTCCTAAACAGATCTAAAAGCTGAGCAGATGATAGAAATGACGAGGAAAATGCTGTATCCAAGGTAATTTTCACTGCAGAAAGATAGAATCCTACATTGTAGCGAATCAATATACTGGGGAGATTCAGTGAGTTTTATTCGTATCAAAATAGCAATCTCTCCACTGACGAGTCTCCATCATTCAGAACTCAATATAACCTTACCTACGTGAACAAAATGAGGATAAATGATTTCACTTGGCAGAAGTAAAGAATTTTAACATGAATTTCACGTTACGGGTCTTGAACTATGTTAAATTACTCAGAAGAAAGTAATTCTGTGGTCAGTGAGAAGACAGAACAAAATGGCTGTGAATGGCACGTATGGCTACGTACCACGTATCTCCACACGGACAGCGTGAGACTCGTCTCCTGTCAGATGCAGAGGGCCAAGGCTGAACAGCTCTGCTGGTAGCGGAGACCCCCCTGCGGAAGAAGGCAGAGGGAGATGCTCCCAGTGCTCTCCTCCTCGGCACTGGGCAGCAGAGTGCAGCCAGCCCAGGGTGGCCCCGCTTGCTCTGCAGCGGAGACAGCACAGCTATCGCCTCCCGGTCGCACTCCCTCCCCACGAAGGGCCCTTGGTAAGGATGAATTAAGCACCACGCTCATTCTTCATGATCTTGTTTCGTCTTGCTTTTTCAAACTAAAATTTTGTGGATTGCAACGTGTTAATGTTTTATGCCAACCCTCATGCCTCACTGCATTATTCAAACTGCTTACAGAAAAGTATGACAGGCTGATATTTAATACATTAGAGAGTGCCTGCTCACTAGTGCCACTAAAATTGCCCTTTTCTACCCAACAGTTTTTTATTGGTTTTATTTTATGCTTACATAAGTAAAAGTGAATGAGGAATGACTTCTGTCAGAAAGTTAAATAAAAATGAAGTACCAGCAGCAGTCGTTATTAACAAATTTCACTGTTATTTCATTGACTCCGTGAATTCTTGGGAGTTACAACAGCAGCTTGAGAGTATCACCCAATAGTCATATAGTTTTCTTCTCCCCAGACAAGACCAATATACTTTAAGACCTGCTATACACTGTCAAACATTTGATCCATCAGTGAAAGAATGTCTTCTGAGGGCAACGGGGCCGTTTTAACAGGGCACAGCATCACTACATGTAATCTGAAAAAAGGAAGTGAAGAACATCTTTGAAATATATCCTTTTGATACAATCAGAGACTCCTCACACACGATAGAGGTCATATTGGTACTCCGTGGAAATTAAAAAGCAGCTTATCCCAGAGAGCTGGGTTCAATTCTTCCACTTCCCTATGACAGTAATAACAAACAGCCAAAGCCTCAATACAGAACAGTGCGCAAGGTTTAAAATAAAGGTAGCTTGGTCAATTTTATCCCCCGGGAAATACGACTGTGTAACATGAACACACCATTTAAGGATTACAGTTGTGAGAACACTCACGGAAGTGGACCTCCACTGACACTGGAATGGTGTCCATTTAATATGGAAAACATGGTATGCTCTTCAGGGTAGGGCTTGATTTTAAAAGTCTAGAAAGAAAAACATTGTGGCAGAATGCATGTTGTGGTTTACAATTTATGTAACTCTAAAAAGAATCCCAGGATGAGGTGGACACCCCCTGCAGAAAGACAAGAGTGGTCCTTTGGGCAGTCCCAGCCATGCTGACTGGGGAGCTGGTTCCCAGGTTTGGAATGAGGAGGCAGAAGAAGACAGCAGGGAACCGGCCACGCAGACGGAGTCAGCAAAAGCGCAGGTGAGCAGGGAGCAGCCAGGGGGGTCTCTGCGGGGAAGAGAGAACTTCACAGGGGCTAAAGGGAACACAGCAGCCTTTGCTACAACTTAGAAAGTCACCAGCTGAAACCAAGTCTGTAAGGAAGGACCTGCCTCTAAGGACAAGCAGGCAGGAGAACAGTTGTATATAAATCCCCTTTATTTATTACTTATTTGCTCTGAGTCTTCTGCGCAAAAACTGAAGTATTCTAATCTTAGTTCTAATAGAACCTGTCATTTAAAACATGCAAAAAGCCTTTTTTCTTTCTTTGGGGAGCACTCTAGAAGGAGGACGTCTATTTAAATCCACTTAAAAGATCCAGCTGACTCAGGGTCTCTTTATATAAGTGTATGATTGTATTACTGACAGCCACAAAAAGACCAACACAGAATGGGAAAACCAACCAGCCTGTCATTATTTATCGCAACGCTGAGGATATACGTGCAGTATCGGAACAGATTAATTAATTCTCAAGTAAACAGGATGACTTTCAAGTTTGATGCATAGATTGTACCTCCAAACATTGTTAAGATTTTGGTGAATGAAGCAAAGTGAGAATCTTACTTTGCCGTTCCCAACAAACACAAGCAAAATCCCTCAGAAGAGTTGTCTGCAGGTCAGAGGAGTGGTTTCCGAAGCCTGCAAGACAAACTGCATTGACCTTCCAGAGATCATCCTAACTCTTCTGACTATTTTATTTGTAGACAAAATAAAAAAGACAAGGATCCCTTTTGGTACAGAAGAGGGAAATTTTGCCCCGCCCCAGGGTAGAAAACATATTGCCAAGGTCTGCTGCTAATGTAGTGTAAACCATATTGAAGTGTCATTGAAAGAAGATTGACTGTTAGATTTCTAGTATTGCTACAAGGCTTCAGAAAAAGAAAAAAGATTCTTCCAACACAGCAACAATTTTGATTGAAGAGTTAATCTTTCTGACTTCATGCTAGTTTCATATACCGGTCTATTTAAGTCAGGACAGGATTTTTCCAATTTTACATACATATTTCTTTCTGACAGTTGTCACATTAAATGTTTCCTTTCAACACGCACAAAACCCAGATATTTTGGGGCATGTTACATTTCAGTTAAATATAAGGCTAACTTTGTCCTTCGGATAAATACCTCGTTCCCTACTAATTTAGGCTGTCACCTGAAAGAAGTACTTAACGCTGTTGAATCTGTGGGGGGCGTTTTGGCTGCACAGACTGGGATAGACGTGTGACCTGTGCAGGTGTTCTAGCTCAGCCTGGCTGCATGGCACTTACAGATGCCACCGAGCAGGTTCTCGGGCTCCATATTCACGTAACACAACTGCTGTACCTGTCAGCTCCTACCGTTACATCTCAACGTCACCCAGCCGCTTACCTCCCTGACAAACTCAGTTCATATTTTGTTCCTGCAGTTTCCCAGCCAGCCCATTTCACTCTGCAAAATACTGCAGCTGGAAGCAAAAACTTCTACAGCCAGAGAAAATCTGTCTTGAGCAACAAGTTAAGTCTCTGGCCATTAAAACGTCCCTTAACATTCCAAAATAATTTTGTAAAGGCAAGTATTTTTTTTTCCCCCCTAGCTTCAGAAGACAGGGAGAAAAAGACATTCTTGTTTACTTACAAAATGACTTTTAAGGCCACAAATGGGAGCTGGGATTCGAATTCATAGAGGAGTTCTTTTTAAGTTGAAACAAGTAGCAGAATCTCTATGCACTCTACTCCCCACTTGTCTTGGCAATTTATACTATGACTGGCATAAAGAACATTTGGTATGTAAGTAATACTTGAAAACTAAAACCAGTCACGGAGTATAAAATTTTAACTGTTCAAATAAGTTGAATTTTGTGCTTTGTATGGAACAGTAGTCATTTTGGGACTCAGTATACTGTCTCCTACAGAGAAATCCCAAAACCATATTGATACTTTTCCAGCACTCTGCAGGGCAGTCGAGCAGGGACTCCCACACTTAACTCTTCCCTAGGGATAGGAATTATCTTTTTTTCTTCTTAACGGACTGAAAAATATAGAATACAAAATCTATCTTCAAAAACTTGGTTGAATTTATTGTTATGCACATTTGCAAATACACCCTTTTGGGCCTTTTCTCGTGTAACACTTGCTCAGGTAAAAAAGACTTTCTAAATGGGATGAAACAACTCTGAGAAGTCACTTAGACTATCAAATGCAGACACCTATTCTTGTAGATAAATACCTTACAAAGTATACATCAAACACAGCACAGTCAGAGTACAGAACTACCTGCTCCAACACAGTTCATGTGCATTCAAGCAACAATAAAGGTGAAATAAAATATTGCCAAGATAACAAATGTTTGGCACGTATCATAAGCTAATAATAAACAAATAAGGGGTTTTTTTCTACCAACATACTTGTGCTATATATATGTATATACATATAACGACATGTAGTAATTTTTTTAAAAATGCAGGTCAGGGCAAGACGAGCCTTAACTTTCCATATTGGAATTAAGCCAGTAGGAGTAAATCCTTTGAACAAAATAGTGTAGCTACAGGAAATGCCCTGAAACAATCATTTGTAACAATTTTTCTCTGCACTTCATAAATAATGAATAATTAAAAAGAACAGCCAATCAGTATCATATTTTTTCATGCACTAGTTATGGCAAGCTGGCTACAAGATCCTCTAAATATGAGAAAAGTTGAAATGGAGAGCACTTTGTTTTTTCAGGAAAAAATAAATTATTTTGACACTTCGCAGTCATTTTTCCCTCATAGCTAGATTTTTAAACATTCTAAAAAAAAAAAAAAGCATGTTTTGCAAGTGAAACAGTTTACAAAACTGTTTAGACTACAAAACCCTTATTCTTTTAATCTAACATCATAAAAATGTTTCTTCTTACAAGTAACCATCTATTTATTTTTCTGTTACAGATTTCTACCCAGAACTCATAATCTCTAAGGTAATTTAGTATGCTTCTATAAATAATTATGACTGGCTTAATTTAAAAAAAAAAAAAAAGACAACTGTAATAGAGAAACTGTCTCACCCACACTAGATTCCCAAATGTGAAAAATAATTTGCCTGAAAATCTGTACTTTTCTCTTTTTTTCATGGAAAATTTGATGTGCCTGGGGAAACAAGGTCATTAGAAAGTGAATACAAAACTATTAGATATATTTACCTTACACTTTATGTACTTCAAGCAGGCAATTTGGATACTCTTTCAATAATTACAATGCAGTGCTACCAAAAGAGTTTCTCTTTCTAATAACCACATCCCACTAGGTATTTTAAAGAATACATGATGTTGAGGTATATAATGTAATAGCACAGCAGACAACACAAAAATCACAAAAGGTTACTATAGGAAAGGAGGATATTAGAAATGCCGTTACTCTTGGTGGGAAGTGGTCACGGTGCTAAGCCTCCCGCTGCCGCTTCCTTTGAAAGCTATGCTCATGGATACAGCTTTAATTCCACAGCTAACCCAAAGTCATGGGAAGACATATCCAATGACAACACAACTGCATGTCATTTGCTGCACCTCTGGAGTTCTCCTTGGACAATTCCTACCAGTATATCTCAGGTTAAATTATAAAATCTAATGTTATCACTCCAGCAAGATATGACTGAACAGCTTATATTAAAAAAAGAATTTCACACTTTCAAAAAATCGGACCCAAAAACCTCTTAACTTTTTTTAACAGTACTTTTTAAACAAACTACCATTATTTGTCTTGATTCTGACAGAAGAATCAATGCTACCTGTTATAGCTGCAAACACAGGTCTGTCACTAGACCAAAACCCTACCAGTGCCAAACATCCAGAAAATCCACGGGACGATCCCACCTAGGCTAAAAGCATGGCTCTGTCTCAGGAATCTCCTGCCAGGCCTAGGACACAGAGCAACTGCTGAACCTTAGATTTCCTCCTCGGGTACGGAAGAGGTCCAGAGGCTCGTGGACACGGGGTGACACCGGGGCTGGCGCGCAGTGGCAGGGCTGTCGCTGAACCTGCCGGGTGACAACCCCTGCCCGCCTTCACAGGGCGCCGCGCTCACAGCGACACAGGAGCTCCATTTGCTGAAACTAACTTACAGACGTCATTTCTCCCAGAATCCCAGACTTGGCAGCTGGTAAAGTAAAAGGGAGCTTCCACCACTAAGTATGCACAGACCCTCAGAATACCCCAACCCAAAACCAGCTACCCCCAAATTATGTATTGGAGGTTCTTAGAGGAATTCAGTCTTCTGTTTGCCCACGATTTACCTGAGTCACATTAGGAAAACACGCTAAAACTCTTAGCTGGGAGATAATCTTACTGAAGTGTTAACAAGATAGCTGTATGATTACGTAGTTTCATAATATAACATCTCTACTTTCATTTTCCAAAGTCACTGGAAGAATTACCACCATTCTCAAAACACACAAGAAATTAACACAGTCATATGTACTAAGTGGAAATTTAAAACAAATAAAATGAAGAGAGACTCGCACAGTATTTCATAGGTAAAGTAATTGAAGAATAGCTATTGTTTTTTATGCATATATTTGAGAGCGATGAATGAAACAAGATTTACTGTAACCGAAACTTATAAGTGGCATCACATGTTTAAAGAGGAACAAATTGGTTCAGGTTTTCTCAGCAACGAAGCAGCCAGATGTTATTTTTATGCGTGCAATTGGCAGAACAAGTTCAAATATTATTTTGCACACTGTGAGTGCATCTTACTATCCTTTTTAGTAGTCAGATAATTAAGTGTTAATTGTAAGAGTGGGAACTGACTTAACAGGTGTATAAAAAGCAGAGGAAAAAGCTAACAGAAGGGAGAACTAATGAAGGGGAGCAATCATGCCTCGGAGAGGAAGATGAGAAAACCTGCTAACGTGGAGAACCGGTAAGACACTAAACCACAGAACAACAGTGATTTTTTGGAAATGAGGTTATGACTCACTGATCCTTGACCAGACTTCATTCTGGTTATCTTTTAATGCAAATATTAAAATGATATGCAGACATAATTTTAAACTATATTTTGATTTTTTTTTTTTTTTGCTAATGTAATTTCTTAAATATTTGTACTGTTTACATGCCTAGTTATAAAAAGGTACAGCACTGGGAATTTTGAACAAACACTGGCAAAAATAATATTCAAAGAAATGAGATTAATAGCTTTGAAAGCCAAGTTTCTTACAATTTCCTTATACATACATCATATAAATATTTTAAATCACATTTTTGAAAACAGTACATCTTAAATTAGTCTGGTGTGGTATGCAGTGCATAGTAAAGGTTAGCCAGGTGACAGAAACTAGGAATTTTTAGGAACAAGGTAAATCAGAGGAGATAGCTCACAGAGTATTTCCTTCCATTTGACACATTTTTTTAATTTTACATCCTCACTACCAAGACTTATCCTACTTTGCAGTCTTTGCTCTCCTAGCCTACTGCATTTTCCCTATACTCAGTTTACTGATTCTCACTTCACTTGCACAAATGTAAGATCGTTACCACCACTTGACACACCTCTGACTTACAACACCACTTAAATAACTTTAGAATCAATCCCATTTTCTCCATCATTCAGGAAATGGAGAAGGAAGGTGAAGCCTGCACTAATGAATAACCTCAATGTTAAATGGACTCACGTGATAAAAAGCATAATTTAAGTGTCAAAACAGCAAATGCATCCGGTTTTAGATTTAGTGCTTATATTCCTTCAGCTGGCAATTTCACATGGTAGATACCAACAGGACCTGACCAACAGCTCTCCTTGCAACACTTACCGCCACAAAGCCTGTATCATCAACACACTTTTAAAAGAACTGCAAGCACTTAATGTGCATTCCTTTTAACGACATAAAGCAACTCTATCTTTTTATATTAGTTTTATGTAGCTGTAATATTACAAAACCATTATACAATTTGAAGCTGCTTTACATCTCAGAGGATGCATTATGAGAGTCACAGAACGGCTGTGGTTGGAAGGGACGCTGGAGGTCATCTGGTGCAACCCCCCTGCTCAAGCAGGGACACCTAGAGGCAGTTGCCCAGGACCACGGCCACATGGCTTTTGAATACCTCCAGGGTGGGAGACTCCACAATCTCCCTGGGCAACCTGTGCTGAGTCACCCTCACAGTGAAATAGTGTTCCTAGATGTTCAGATGGAACCTCCTGTGTTTCAGTTCGTGTCCACTGCCTTTGGTCCTGTCAGTGGGCACCACAGAAGAGCACATGGCTCCGTCTCCTCTACAACCTCCCTTCAGATTTTTGCCCACATTGATGAGACTACCCCTAAGCTTTCTCTTCCCCAGAGTAAGCAGTCCCAGCTCCCTCAGCCTTTCCTGATATCATAGAATGGTTTGGGTTGGAAGGGATCTTAAAGATCATCTAGTTCCAACCCCCAGCCATGGACAGGGACACCTCCCACTACAGCAGGTTACTCAAAGCCCTGTCCAACCTGGCCTGGAACACTTCCAGGGATGGAGCATCCACAACTTTTCTTGGCAACCTGTTCCACTGCCTCACCACCACGACAGTAAAAATTTCTTCCTGAGATCTAATCTAAATCTCCCCTCTTGCAGTTTAAAACCATTACCCCTTGTCCTATTGCTACGCTCCCTCAAGAGTCCCTCCCCAGCTTTCCTGCAGGCCCCTTTAGGTATTGGAAGGTGCTCAAGGTCTCCCCAGATCCTTCTCTTCTCCAGGCTGAACAACCCCAACTCTCTCAGCCCTTCTTTAGAGCAGACGTGCTACGGCCCTCTCATCATGGTCATGGCCTCCGCTGGACTTGATCCAACAGGCCCATGTCCTTCTTATGTTGCGGGAACCAGAGGTGGACACAGTACTGCAGGTGGGGTCTCACCAGAGCAGAGTGGAGGGGCAGAATCCCCTCCCTTGACCTGCTGGCCACCCTTCCTTTGATGAAGCCCAGGATGTGGGTGGCTTTCTGGGCTGCCAGCGCACATTGCCAGCTCTTGTTGAGCTTCTCATCCACCAACACTCCCAAGTCCTTCTCCTCAGGGCTGCTCTCAATCCATTCTCCACTCAGCCTGCATTTGTGCTTGGGATTGCCCCGACCCATGCACGGGACCTTGCACGTGGCCTCGTTGAAATTCATGAGGTTCACACGGGACCACCTCTCAAGCCTGTCCAGGTCCCTCTGGATGGCATCCCATCCCTCCAGTGTGTCAACCACACCACAAGGCTTGGTGTCACTGGCAGACTTGCTGAGGGTGCATTCAGTCCCACTGTCCATGCCACTGCCAAAGATATTAAACGGCACCAGTCCCAGTACTCAGCCCTGAGGAATGCCAGGATACGAAAGATACTGAAGAACCTTAACCACCTTTGTAGCCCTTCAGCTGGATGCTCTCCAGTTGCACCCAATCTTTCCTACACTGGATAGCCCAGAACTGGAGATAGTAATCCAGCTGTGGCCTCACTGGTGCCGAGTAGAGGGGAAGGATCACCCTCCCTCAGCAGGCTGGCAACTCTTGTCCTAATGCAGCCCAGGGTACCATTAGCCTTCAATGTGACAAGGGCACGTTGCTGGCTCATGTTCAACTTGGTGTCCATCAGGACCCCAGGGGCCTTTTCTGCAAAGCTGCTTTCCAGCAGGATGGCTCCCAGTGTGTCCTGGTGCCTGGAGTTGTCCCTCCCCAGGTGTGGGACTTTGTACTCCCTTTATCGAACTTCATGAGGTTCCTGTCAGCCCTCTCTCCAGCCTGTCAAGGTCTCTGCGGAACGGGAGCATGACCCTGCGGCATATCAGCCATATCAGCCCTGCCTCATCTCCAACAATAGACCAATTTATGAGCTAAGAAGCCACAGAAAGTAATGTAAGTATTTACTAAGCTGAGGAACAAAGGAGATCTGGTAACCTGTGAATTAGTTTTGGTTTTGCTTGACCCGGGTATCTTGGAAGGAATAAGCAGTATGTGAAACTCTTCTGGGACTGTAAACTGCTGAGATATATGTCGCCATGTGTATTACTCGATACTTACTGAAGTATAAGACCATACTGCAAAGCTTACCCTCATTTGATGGACTTGCAGGGTAATTCTTAGCACTATGGTCACATATTTCCTGAAATCTGCTGGAATTTGAACTGTGAAAGTTATTTAAAATGTCTGATTTTAAAAATTTCCTGCCATCACACTCGCCTCGTCTAGAGGTATATCCAGAAAGACACAGCAGAAATAGTATGTAATATTACTTCATAAGCCTCATCTCCCTCAAAAACTGTGCTGCATTTAGAACAAACCAAAAGCACTAACACAAAACCAACCAAACACAAAGGTCTAACTTTCAGATGAAAATAACAGAACATCAGGAAACAAATTGTTTATCGAATAGGGGAGCTGGCTGCAGGCGTATATAAAAAATTCTTGCAAAACTGAGATTGAATTTTGTCACTTTAGACAAACACCATCCAGCTACATTTTATAAAGATAATGATACTATCCCTGGAGAGAACAGTTCAAGGTTGACACTGATACATTAAATAGCTCTGGTGCGTGTGAGAAGCTGCAGAGCGCGAAGACTCCCGCTGTCTTTTAGTTACACAGCTCTCATCGCTGGGGTGGAAAGCTTCTCTGTTTTCACTACAATTAATAAAGAGAAATTGTCCCCTTGCATCTCTTACTAAGTATATGCCAACGGCCTAGTATGAAAGGGTACCCATTTATAGTGAAAAGCTGAAAAAAAAAATATGTGAGTCTCTTGGCCTATTCAAATAGATGATCATAAAAGCCAGTTTCAAACAATGCAGTGAGGAAAAGGAGACATTAAATGGTGGATTTTAAAATCTTTCGCAGATTATAAAAGACTGTCTCTTGGTATTCCTACTGAATTCAGTCTTTGAATTCAAACATCTTCTGTGCTTCTCACAGTCAGTGAAGTGCTATCAACAAAACTGTATTGAACTTAATTTTGCTGTATGCTGCAGTTCAGATATACCATGATTTGGCTCAGGTTATTTCACAATTATCTAAACTTAATAAAAAACAGATCTCTGAATAAAATTAATTCAAACATGGCAAAGTGATGGCTGCACCCTATTGTATTGGCATTCAAGGTTAGTCATACACAACCTTGGATCAAAAGAGTCCAGAAAAAGTGCAAATCCTCTTGCCAAATCATTAATGAATTCCTAAGACGACAAGGGAGTTACTTTTCCTGTAGAGAGACTGTTTTACTGCTGCTTTGTATCTTCATCTATAAACAGCAACTGCTACACGTCAAAAGATAAACAGCTAGCTAGATAGAATGCTGATGCGACTTAAATTCCTACGTTCAAATGGAACTTTTTTTTTGAGTGGTTGTATATTTCTGCTCTTCTAATAAGGCTTCCAAGAAATCTATTATGCATTGTCAAAAAAATAAAAGAAAGAAAAGCTTGTTTCATATTTGGTACTTTTTCCTGTTTTAAAAATTCTTACTTCAGATGATACAGCTCTTATTTTGGGTGATGGAGCTCACTTCAGACGTTGAAGACAAACAGAAACCTTAAATCCTTAAAAGGATGGAAACAGAACTATCCTTAGTCGTTCTATCAATGCCACAGTTTTGATATTGGAGTGATATTGGTAACTAATCAGTCCCTCAACAGGCTTTTGGTAGTTGACTGAACATTGGGAATACAGTGGCCCAGCAGGCGCTTGTCAGGTGGGACGAAATTGGGTGTTTTCTTCTGGCAGATAGAAAGCCTGGTCTCTTCTCCAGTCTTCTGAGATGTAACCAAGCCTGCACGTGCACGTCCACAGCAGCAGACCTTCATTCTTGCCTAGGCCTGATTTGGAAGGTATTTCAATTTTGAGGAAAAATAAGAGAAATGAGATACAATACAACTTAAGAAATAATTATCATGGGCACTGGGCATAAGTTGCCTGGTTTACATCCGTGCATGAGCATATAATTAATTTACCTGAATGCCCAAGCAGTTCAACTCCCCAATTAGTTCACATATGAGGACCTATTAGCTCTTGCATAAGTGTTTAATTAGTGCACACATGGGTGCCCAAATAATTTATGCATGAATGCCCAATTAGTTCACGCACGGGCACCCAACCAGTTAACGTATGTTGGCCATACATGGAAGGGTTTTGGTAGCTGGTCACGGGTGGCTCCAAACAGCTCCAACACCAGTGTAAGCAAGTCCCCCCGTGCCAGAACCTCAGCTCAGCGGAGGAGCACACAGCCCTTCGGCTCCGGTGTATCCAGCAAGAGCACTGGTTGCAAGGGAAGGAGCCGCGTGAGGGGAAACATGCTGGGAGACACTTCGGGAGACTCACGTCAGAAGAAACATGCAGCTGGAGCAGTAAAAATGGGACACGTTTGCTGAGCTTTTTCAGTTTTAAAAACTAATTACTTCCAATGCGGCAGAACAGCTGTGGACTCCAGGTCTCCTACATCTTGGCTATTTCCTTAATCATTCTGCTCTGGTCTCTTTCTCTTTCACTAACTCATCCTCTCTCATACCGACACGTCTTCCTGGTGAAAAATACAAGTAAATATTTCAGTCTTACTTCTGATATCTTCAGCTACCGTTAACAGTCAGCCAGGTGGAATATGGATCAGGATAGCTAAAAAAGCAATCAGATACTCTGGCTTTTAGCATGGCAGTAAACTTTATGCTTTTTAAAAGACAAATACCGCAAATGTAATGCTACAGATAAATGTCTGATAGGAATAAGCCAATACAAAATGCTCTAGTAAAAAAATCTTCTACCAGTATAAAACTGAAATTGGTTTGTTGCATCCTTACCAGCAACATGCAAAATGTAATTCTAGTAATTTCAGCTGTGTTAAAGTCAGAAACCCAGTCACAGAGCAAGCACACACACACGTATGTACAAATATGTACACACACTTACAGGCTTCCAGTCTTTTTTGACAAAGCACACTCACAACATTATATATATATATATTTATGCAAAATTTTAATTCACAACAATTTAAGAGGTCTTTGGTCTTTCCTTTATAAAAAGTTGCACACACAAAAACTTCAGAGCACTGACAGCTCAGTGTTTCAGAAATGCAATTATGCCACATGCAGTGATTGCAAGCATGCCGCAGTTTCCTATTTCAGTCACGACGGACTCTGCAATATGCTATCAAATACTTAACCACTGGTTGCCCACGTACTTCCTATCTGGTGATCTCTCTAGTGTGCTAATTAGTTCAGAACGTAGCTGCCAAAATAAAGTGACATAAAAGAGACTAATGCATCATAAATATCCCACCTGAGTAAAATAAGAAAACATCTGTTGAAGAGCTTCAAACATTCATTTGCCTATTGTGGGGGGAAAAAAAGTAATGAATAAAAAGAAAAAAGCAAAAAGGTAAAAAAGCAGGGGGAAAATGTCCATTTCTTCCTCTTTTCTAGAACTGGATTAATTAATTTTGCTAGATGGCTTCGTTTTTCTATGTAGCAGGTCCAAATATGGGCTTATTTGCACGCAGTAGTGCCAATGGGGTCTGGTGTTCTGGCAAAAGACATGGGAAAAAAGGATGATGTATTTCCCCAAGCTTCATCACCTGTGTTCATTACAGAGAGCGGAAAAAAGTTTATCTCAGCATATAGGGGTAAAAAAAATCTGAAACCATTGGCTAAAACACCAGTAGTACAGATTTATATCAGTGCTTCCTTATCCACAGGGAGGAGGACAGATCCCCTGTCTTATATTACAGCTGTCTGAAATACCTACTCCCCAGGGCACGCGTGGGACTAGGGAATTTCCAGGTAAGAATTAGTAAACTAAACTGAGCAAAATTAGCCGGTTTAGGGTCACAACCGGTAAAGCACTCGAGGATCCTGCCAGATGTTGACACACAACGCATTTCAAATTTTCTAACAACAGATTGCTTTAACATGAATGATAAGCAGCGCTTTTGATCTGAAGTGTTCTGTAGCATTTTTGTTTATTATCAAATAGCCGGCTTCATAGAGGCAGCTGCTTTTTAAAGGCAGCTGAAATGCTTCCTACTAATAACAGTCTCATTCCAGGAAAGAATTCCATTGCTAATGCAAAATAATAAAATATTACAATAAAAGTCTTCCTAGATATATGGTAAGCAGAATAAATGACAAATGTATTCCTTGTGTGGTATTAAATCTCTTTGACACGGTCTCTTCTGTCTCCCTGAAACACCTTCCTCTCAGTCAAACACTGATTTGATTTAAGGTGAGCCATTTCTATGGAAAAAATATCCAACATTAAAAATTTTGTGGCAGTTTGTTACTCAGGCATCATGGAAAGAGTACAGGTTGCAGGCAAAACAGTCCTGACTTGGGGAATTTTACTTAATTTATTGTCAGTTAGCACAAAATTCTAATCACTGATTTGGGTACTGAAAAAAAGAAAAGATAAACAATTAAATACAAAACCGTGCTTATAAATAAGGAATCTGAGTTATACATGTGTATGTATATATGGGTATATATGTATATATTTGTAGGTACGTTTTTAAACCTACAAATATAAAACGAAATGCCAACCCATTCCAGACTGGCTTGATTTGTAAATATGTCTTCCTCTTACTTCGTCAACAAGCCTAGAAGAGGCACTCAGTGTTTTTGCTACACGCTCTGAACACATTTTATAAAAATATTTCTGATAAACTTTCATTGTATAGCATTTTCAGGCTGGTAACTGCATAATCCTCCCAAATGTCAACTGTATCTTATTACAGCATCATCAGGAAAAAAAAAATTAAAAAAAAATTAAAAATAACTATTTTCCAGGGTAATTATGAAAAACAGAGAAAGAAAGGTAAAAAAAAAAAAAGACATACTACAGTTCCACTGTACACTAATTCAAAATTAAGAAACATCAGGGTCCTATAAGAAGCCATGTGTCACATTGAGTATTGACTCTTTCTGAGCTCCTAAGGATAAAAAGTAATATTCTACTAACTTACATTATGCATACCATTCATGCTTGGGTTTGATTTTTTCTTTGGTTACGCTCACAGTTTGCTTTTAAACCCTGTTATCTTTTAATTATTTTTTAATCAATACTGGTGTGTAGCCCAGATGATAGGCAATGCTGACATCTTCCTATTTTCTCCATTTACTTTAGCATGTTGACTAACAGAAGTAAGAAAACATTGGTCTTTATTTGCCAAAATACATTGCTGCTATTTCAAAATAGTTTGATGTATTCAAGTCATAGCGATACAACGCGTACCTGACTATCTGGTGACATATTTTTTAACTTAATAATGGAAACATGACAATTAGCAGAATAACTGAGAAGTTATTAAGGATCAATGGATCCATATACCAAGAGGAAATGAGAAAACAATTCCAGTTCCTCTGATAAGGCTTTTAAAATGATTTTACTCACACAGGAATGGACTCATATACAACAACAGTTTGGAAGGAATGGGGTTTCTGACTAAAGCTGTGACCAGCTGATTTTTGATAACTAATGGCTACTACTGCTTGCAAGGAAGTGCACACCACCTTCTCAGAGGCAAGAGAGAAAATATGGCAGGAGGGAAAAAAGCAAGGGTTAATAATGCTCTTCCGTCTGAAAGCAAAGTTATTGCTAGCAAGAGCTAATTACAAAATTGTCACAACACAGCCAGAGCTCCTTGGCTGACAAAGTTAAACAGAACAGTCCCAGAAGAAATAAAGGGAAGAATTTCCAACAAAGAGATGCCTGCAGCAAACAAGTCTAAGAGGAATTACAAACCTACAAAGAAAGATGCTTGAACAGAAGAGGCGGCTGCTTTGTGTTTCAGACTACAGGCAGGCTCTGCAAAGATGCCAAGCAAGGCAGGTTTCTGACCTGTCTCAAGGCAGGGCGGTGCAAGTTACCTTAGTGAATCAAAGTCCTACCCACAACACAGAGTCCCAAACGGGCTCCAGCAAACTCAAGACCCCACAGTGCTCTTCTTTAACTGCCAAGGGAGTGTGAGACACGTGCCCGTGTTGCAGAGTCCCACTATAAAAGGACTAACGACTTATATTTGGGAAAAAAGGGGATAATTGAGATTTTTATGACATTATCCCAGCTAAAGAAAAAGACAGCTCTTGTTGTATTTCTGAGTTTGCAAGGCTTGGGCAATCGTAAGGGACAACCATTAAGCAACCCCAAACCATCATATCTTTTGAGATCACCAGTGACAGAACGCCCTTGAAATTCACATTTATGGCTGCCACAGACTTACAATGGCCTCTGTCAGCTGTCTCACTAATTCTTTTAACAAACAAGCAAATCCTATGGACCGGAGACTATCTTCCCCTCATGTTTTCTCATGTATTGTTTATACTATGTATTTTACTAGTTGCAACATTACTAGAAGCCTCAGCAACCATTTGGTAGTCTCTGTAACATAACTGAATACAGTTTTATTATCCCAGTGAGCAGGTATAAATATTTAATACTTGTGTACCACATGACAGGGGGAATCGTTTCAGCCAATAAATCTTTTCGTTGTTCTACTTTTGCAGTATGTGCTTTCTGTTGAGACACAAGTGCTTGTACAAAACTCTCTCAGATACTTCATTGAAAATATTTGGCAAGCCATTTGTATTTAAAAGTTTGTCTCTTCTTCCCATATGATATAGCAACCAAAAATGGGGTTTTTTTTGGTGTGTTTTATCCTTCCTCAATGAATCCAAGAAAAAAAGAGACTTAAAGCAACTAAAGAAGAGGAGAAAAAGAAGGGAAAAAAGTGCAAAAACCCCCAATGGAACAAATAAATATGGGTTTAGCCCTGCTATTTCCAGGAATCATCTTCCTTTCAAGAGGAAATTTGCTCACCTTATTTCTGGGGACAGAAACCTAAGCTGGCCTACGAAACTGGGGGAACATATGTATAGCTGATGGCCATCAACACCAGTGATGTGGAGCCAACATGCCATACTGGTGGACAGGGCCAGAATAGCGTATGCCGGGGTGGCGGGGAGCAAACAACAAACACCTTCTCCCAACCCCATGCTTTTATGAAAGCTTCAATAACACAGACAAGTAGACCTCAAATCAGGTGGAATTTTAGAACATTAAGAGAGATTTTAATATGCTGAACAGAGTGTTATTTGTTGGTGCTTCAAAATAACGGATAATTTGGCAGAAATAGTTTTCTTAAGCAAAGA
The DNA here is from genome assembly GCA_013398295.1 of Chionis minor. NCBI lineage: Eukaryota > Metazoa > Chordata > Aves > Charadriiformes > Chionidae > Chionis > Chionis minor. Next base: position 2,223,903 of record VZSF01007115.1, read on the forward strand.
AACAAAAAACTGCCATGAGGGATGTTTTTAACTGCAGCAAGGGAGCACCATCCAGCCTCAGGTGGGCATTTACCTTCATAGAGAAAGAGGTGACTTAAGGATAGGAGAGTTGGGGATTTTGTTTCTAAGAAATTAAATATTCTGTACATAAAGAAAAGGAGGCTAGAGATTTTTCTCTTAATTTTTAAAAGCAAAAATAGCAGTGTCTCCAACAAATGTTATAAGATTCCTAATTTTAGTAAAAAAGAATTAGTAGAAAGTTTTACAAAGTTCTATTAATTTAAGTCTGCATATAAACTGAAGAAACTCACCAGGTCTTTTGATATGCTAACAGCCAGATTTCCTCTGCCAGGTGCGGGTATCCAGAGAGACTTAGTCCCTACTGTTAATGTTTATACAGCAAATTATTGTTCTGTGGTCCCATGGAATGTGAAAGTGGGAGTTCAAGGTAAAGCCTAATCTAGACGAAACGTCTCACAAAATTAACAACTCCAATTTGTTTATGTTCAAACCCAACATGGAATCAGAGGAAGTTCTCTTATAATACAACTCAAGAGTTTCACAGCAGTACTTACAATGTGCTTTCTGATTAACAGAGAAATATGAGCTGTTCTGCCTGGGTTTTATTTTTAATTGTCAATCCAGCGAGCAGATGTAATGAATTGACTAGTCGTTTCTACGGAGAAAGGTAAAAGTATGATGGCATGCAGACACACAAGACAAAATGGGGCAGGATGCTAAAAATCACTAATCACTATTAAAATTACCATCTGCATCACTGGTACTTAAATATCTGAGTAAGATTCCTAAGGAAACAAACTTTAACTTCTTTTTCATTAAATCACAAGAAGCATGGCATTACAGAAGAAAACCAGCCAAACTCAGAGCTGTAGACGGTATAAACTCTTCCCCACGATCACGGACGCCAGAACTTTTCTACCCGCCACAGTCACCTAACGCTGGAAGCTTCCCTACACTTCGGGGTGTATCTTTATGCCCCAACTTATCCACAGTGGAGATGGTAACAGAACAGAACTTCTAAAGAACTTCAGTCTGAGGTGGTTCCGCAGCATGAATCTGATCCAAATCAAAAGAATAAAAAATTGTTAATACAAAAGGATCCTTCAGAAGTTGGAAATAGTCTAGTTTCTATTACGCTATGCTATCTGGTACCACTTCTGTTAATTTTATGGATTCATCTAGGTGTACAATGTTTTGCAAATGTATTTTTATTAGTAATCTCAACAGTTCATCCAAAAACCAGTCAACCTCAGGACTGCAGAACACAGGACTTCTCGAACACATTAGCCTTCGTGAGCTAAGCAGTATTAAAAAGACCTGTACCTTTATATAGGCCATCGTTTAGTTTGGACAGAGAACTTCACTTGAAAACGCTGTCAACCTAACAGCACTTTTATGGACAATACTCACTCTATATTCATTCTGTGAAATAGAACAAACAAGATACATCACTTCTGTTTGACCTTAGCAAGGGTAAAAGAGCCAAGTAATAACTGTGTTGTAACCATTACTAATGTGAGTATAAAGGAGTACCGTGAAGACAAATGAATCAAGTTTCCACCCGATTTTGTAAATGCTAAAACTGCTATCACTTTGTTGAATTAAGTACAGAAACACCAATTTGTACCACCAGGAATTTGGTCAAAGTTGCACTCATAAACTAAATGGCAACATTCAATACTTTGGAAGGCACTAGCAACCACTTTGGAAAGTTACTCTCCTTATACCACATATTTTTCTTCTAAATAAATGCTCGAAATAAATGGTCACTTTATAAGAGCTGGCTATTTATATATTAACTCTGGCACTGTTCCCAAGACAACAAGCTGTAATAATCACAGGGAACTCCAAACTCATGTTTGATCTTGGGATACCACCAGGAAAAAGCTAATGTCAACAGGCCATAATAGCATTTAACCTCTTTTCTTTTCCGCTTTTGTCATCCCTGGCACATTGTTCATCTCAGTAGGTATTCAAAAAACACATGAAATTAAGCCTTTGAAGGGAATTCCTTCTACTCACTCCAATATTTACTAGATGTTTTTCTCACAAACGCTTAGCATCATTTTATGGAAAATTCAGACACCAATTTCTACACTTTAATGCCTTCCCCCCTCCCCACCTTCTCTCACTCCATATTTTTGTATCATAGAAAGCTATAGGCACCACTTTTCCTTTCTCTCTCTTTTCAAAGACTTGTCTATATTTAGAAAATTCCTTATTCTAAATAGTGGCTTTGCTTCTGTTAGTGGCTTTCTAACTTACAGAGACACCTGCACTCTCCTCCTTAAAGCCAAAAAGAGTGGTAAAACATCACAATTTGGGCAGCATCTTTGCAAGATCTTAGGTTTTTAGGTCTGAGGTCACTAAGAGTGGCTAGGAGACTGAATCAAGAGGGAAAAAAAAAATTGCTAATCAAATACAAAACACATGCATGTACACATAATTCTGGTCAGTTTTTATGAGAGTTCTTAAACTAACCTTTACAAACCTTCAAATATTTTTCAAAGCTAAAATCCACCTGAAGAGCGTATTGGAATCTCCAGACAATTTTTTTTCCAAATGAAACCTTTTTGTTCTCCTTCTTCTGTTTCTTTGGATTTTTTACACCCCCACCCCCCTTGTCAAAATGAGCACACACTTGTTACCTCTGTTCATCACTTGGAACAGGCAGGGATAAGGGAGGTCTGTGGCAAACGTCTAAAGCTTGTGTCTGATCAGTTGAAGGAGATACATGGAAATGGCTTGACACACTTTGTTTACATGTGTGCTTAAGGTAATTTTAAGACAAGCATTAAAACCTCTGAATAAGTAACTATAACAAGCCCGGAAGCCTGATGATGCTAACACATCATTGCTCACAGCGTTGACTGAACCACGTTTTACTCATTTGAGAGTCTCTCCTGTGACCCTACCAAGGAGGCAAAAAGTGTTGGAGTCCAATGAGAAAGGTGATTGACAGCTCTCCCTCTTTGAATATTCACCTTATTCCCATGTGCCTGGCTTCATTCATAGTTTGGGAAGTGGGAGAATATCTCTCCACCTGATACATGCAATCGCCAAAAGTAAACTTTCCTGGTATCTTATCTTCCCTTATATAACAAGGGGTTTTGCTATACACCTCCTTTGAACATAGATTAGAAGGTTTAATTGCTAGCATAAACCAATTCTTTAATACGCATGTAGAAATTTCTTAACCGTGTACTTCAGTTTCCAGACATTTCTGCATTCCAAGCCTAGTTAACAAGGTGCTCCGAGACACACGTTTGCTCCTGGAGGCTTTTGCAGCAAAAGGTTGAATGACAATCTGTCCAGCAATAAGGAGCATGTACGGGGAAAAGGAGGAGGAGAGTTAAATACCCAGGAGCATCAGTAGATCACATAGGCACCCCCCGAAATGTAGGTCTAATTTGATACAGCCTTGCTTCTCCTGTCTTCTCCATGACATTGGTATTTTTAAGACACAACAAATGAGATGTTGATATGCTGTTTCCCTATGCCAGCGCAGCTAAAATTTGAAAAATGGCTTTTCAATTCATCCAGGAACAAGACTAATTACACCCTACCCTCAGCAGATTTATAGCAACTCAGTGAAGAAAAACGGAATACAATTTCAATAAGCAAGAGTGGACAACCACAAGCTCTTTGCTGTTCAGAGACTTCTGAGTATTTGGACATCACTATGATGTCTTTCTTTCTCTCTATCAGTGTAACATCTACACTGCCATGCTATTCAAGTCATAATACAAAACAATCTTGCACCTTTCTAGATGTTTGCATGTGTATCATCCTAAGTATAGTCACTACGAAGCGTCAGTCCAAGGCAAAGGGAGCTATGACAAAGCACTACTTTGCATCTAAAGAGAGATGCAGGTAATGGTAACACAAATTTTCTCTCTTTCTCTTATGTATTTGCATCTCTTTTTTGCTGTATTAATTAGGATAAGTTAAGTAATTTGTTCGTATTAGATAGACATTTACCGGAAAAAATGTACTTGTTTAACAAGGATAAATGAAGCAGTAAGATATTCTCTGCATTTTACACTAGGGATAAGCAGCAAAAATGGAAACTGTATGGAGGCAAAATTGTTTCTTAAGAAAGAGAAATTGAACAGAAATTTGAAAATAATCATTATTTGAAAACAGAAAATGAAACCTAATGCAATAACATTACACGACTGAATTGGACTCTTTCAAACCCTCCAAAAAAGACAGATTGATTCCCATTTATGATTTGGATTTTCTGAAACCATGCCAAAAGATGTGAAAATCTATCACAACTGATGTTTGCCTCTTATTCTAAGACTCAGCTTTATGTATTTGTTGACAGTACAACGGAATTGCAAAGATGTATCTCTGTATGTGTGTAGACAGTTGACAAACTAATGTTAAAATAATTGGTGCCTAGTATTTGTAAAACGTATAAGCTGGACATTTTGGCTACCAGAAGAGCCTACCCGTTGCCTGCACGACGACAAGCAGCAGGCAGAAAAGCAGAACACCTACGTCCATTCAGATCTCTGCCTCCTTGTAGAATCAATAGCACAGACATCATTTTGCGTGTAATTTAATCATACCGATCTGCAAACTTTCCACCTGGATACAGCGTAAAACTAAACAGTCCAGCGAGACCCAAATAGCCAGTACGTGCCAAAATTAATGAAGTTTAATTCTTAAGACAGCAATAGGTATGAGTGATGAGTGAACCCCAAACCAGTCGGTGAGTCTCCTCCGCTCGTCAGAATGAAACGCTACGTGCATGGCTGCTTCTTTATCGCTATCCCATCCTACCCGTGCAGCCAATTCCCATCTGCTGCACCTTTCAAATCTGGAGATCGCGATTTCTACAAACCAAGCCACTACTGCTGAGTGGAACGAGTAAGTCTCAGAAGCAACTTTCTTGGACAAGTACGAAATGTAAATAGGCACTACAATTTGCTTTTCCAAAGTGCCTTAGTCAGATTAGTTACCCACTTGTCCGCGAAGTCTCACAGAGCAGTGCTGTGCTTTAGCTAGTAGTACTAGAAAGAAAATGAAACATTCTTTTCAAGACTACAGAAAATATAGTCAAACAAGTGACATCCTCCAGAATGAAACAATCTATCTCTAATTTAAGAACCTACTTCAAAAACTGTTCTCTAGCTGCTCATTTCTTCCTTATAAAATTCAGTACTCAAGAAATCCAACTTCTCAGTGATACTTTATCACGGAATTGTAATCTTGGCAACATTAGATAAAAAAGTCTTTTGTGGTCTTGATTTATGTACGCTTCTTAGGGAAGATGAGAAAGGCAGATTTTTATAAGTTGAAAAAAGACTAAATCATCTTAAACCTAAACAAAACCCGAGATGTATCGAGGGAGTTCAATGAGCCATATATGGCCTTTTGGCACAAACACGGCACTGATTTTTGTTTTAAGGCTTTATGACAACTTAATGCCAAATAAAAAACTAGCTTTCAGCCTGTTAGTGCTTACTAAAAGAAAAAAAAACACCCCCCAAATAAAAATCATCACCGAGTACCTCAAAATGACTTCAAGCAATCTTTCTTTTACCCTCATTTCTGAACAACTGCATACAACCTAACACAAAGGATCAGTCCGACGCATAAGCAAACTTCAGTGTATCATCTAAAATCTAACAGCGCAAGACACTGCCATCTAGACACTGCTCAGAAGCTATGAGAATGGCAAACTTAGATGTAGGACCAGACTAAATATATAATGGTTTAAATAATGACACACTAAATGTTTCAAAAACTCCCTAATTCACCATTGCTTATATCCAGGTCTGTAGTTCAAGATAAACTCAATTAGTTTAAAAAAAAAAAAAAAGTGGCAGTGCATTTACAGTCTTTTACCAAGGTAAATTAACCAAAAGGATTAAGTCCAAGTTCATTTCCTGGACATACCCTTTTAGTATAACTTCACTGCATTACAAAGTAGAATCCATGTGTAAGATCTTCTTTAGGGCTAGTTCACAACTTCTTAGGTCAGAAAATCACAGAATCACTTAGGTTGGAAGAGATCTTTAAGATCATCAAGTCCAACCGTAAACCTAGAACTGCCAAAGCCACCCCTAAACCATGGCCCTCAGCACCACGTCTGCCCAGCTTTTAAATACCTCCAGGGATGGTGACTCCACCACTGCCCTGGGCAGCCTGTTCCAATGCTTGACAACCCTTTCCGTGAAGAAGTTTTTCCTAATATCCATCCTAAACCTCCTCTGGCATAACTTGAGGTCACTTCCTCTTGTTCTATCGCTTGTTAGTTGGGAAAAGAGACCGACCCCCACCTCGCTACACCCTCCTCTCAGGTAGTTGTAGAGAGTGTGAAGGTCTCCTCAGTCTCCTTCTCTCCAGGCTGAACAATCCCAACTCCCTCAGTTGCTCCTGAGAGGACTTCTGCTCCAGACCCCTCAGCAGCTTCATCACCCTTCTCTGGACACGCTCCAGCACCTCAATGTCCCTCCTGTACTGTGCACCCAAAACTGAACACAGGACTCAAGCAGGGCACAGTCACTTCCCTGCTCCTGCTGGCCACACTATTCTTCATACAGGCCAAGATGCCATTGGCCAATGCACACATTCTTAATTTACTGGTGTGAAGACCCTTAAAAAAAAAAAAAGAAAGACTAAAAAGATTAGACTGAAAATTTGATAAAAAACAGCACAGCAGGTTTGGAAAAAGTCACCATCACCGTTTCAGTGGATGCGATGGAAGCAAGGAAGTACTACAGAAATAGTGCATTAAAGGAACTACCCAGGAGAAGTTTTGCTATTGGAAAATGAACTTAGCAAGTGCAATGGTAGAAAAAAGAAAGGTGAACAAAGAGTTCCAGAAGATCACACAAACAGAATGTATCTGTATGTTCAAATTCTGAATATGTAAGTTTATCTTTTCTTCCTCTGAAATATTATAAAGTATTGTTAATTCTTGTTTCAAGAACATCTATGTACACCTTTCGTGTAGAAATTAATCAGATTATTTGATATGGCCGTCTTCAGCTGGTAGACGATGCAAGACAACCATTCATTTCTGTGGTTTAATATTGAAAAGCAAACCTCCCACCACATAAATGAGTATTACTTCTTAAGGGCCTTTCCACCCCGATAGTGTGTTTTAGTTCTAAGAATCATCTTTTAAAAAGACCAAGATATTTTTACAGTATTGTAAAACCAGAGTTTTGGACTGTATTTGAGCTCCTGGCTTCCTTTGTGAGCACTACTTATAGAAACCGCAGGGGAGAGGACAAGTGTTTTTTAAATAGCTGGTAAATGCAGAAATTCCCAGTTAGCGTTGTAAATATTGTGGGGGGAAACGCAGTTCAGAGAATTATTTATAGCAAAGTTTAGATATCGGCTACAAGCCATTTTCAGAAGCTGTCCTTATCTATATATCACACTTAGATACCGGAATTCTTACAGCTAGATATTTATGACAGCAATTTAAAGAGTGCCTTGAATAATAACATTAAGTGAAGATTTTGCACTGATAGAAGTACACCTTTTAACTAACTGCATTTGTCACAAGAATAACACAGTGATTTAACATAATCAGCTTTAAATTACAACGTTCCCAGAGTATATGTAGATAAACCAGGACCATTAATTCAGATTTTCCAAAGTACCAGACACCTGCATTTGGTTAAAAAAAAAAAAAAAAAAAAAGAGATCGAAAGACATATTAAAATAGCGTTTCCCCAATTTAGCAATATAGAACGATGCAGTTAAAAATACCTTGGCACAGTTCTGAAATGAACCTTTAATATAAACAGTAAATTCCCCATCTCTGCAGTAACGATCTATGTGATGGATATTGCATCTACTCACATCAGTTACATCATTAATAAGGTTTTCTATAAGCCTGTTCTGTTAATTTAAAAATACCAGCTAATGTATTGGTGACTACTTCCTTTAGCTGTTTATCATTCAGAAAACAAAATACATTGTTCTGAAAATTTTAAATCATAAATAGAAGTGAACACTTATTTTAGATTTTCAAGTGTCAGTCAACACAGGCACAGTGTATCCAAGAGTTAAAAAAAAAAAAGCAATATTTTATTTTTTTTTTCCATTTTACTACTAACAGAAGGCTGAGAGCTATAGCTGTGACTTTGGTGGGGATAAACCTTACTGATGTGTCTATGTAAATATTTTGGTTCCCAGAAATCACCGGAGGCATTTTCTGCCTACGCTAGCAAGAATTATTGGCCAGTGTGCTAAGGAAGTAGAGCTGTGACAGCCCCTAAAGATGGTGTGTATTCTCCTACGTGCCTGGTAAGCTGACAAAGGGCAGAATTGGAGTTCAATCATCCTTCCTCAGAAGGTTCACCCTGAGGCGAGCAAAAGAATCTAGTAGTCTTTTGCAGCCCTCAGTGTTTTGGAAAACACAAAACTGAAGTTAAACCACTTTGATTTAGCTAATGTCCTTAACTTTAAATTCATCTTTAGACATACAGTTAGTATTAGCATTTAGCAGCACTTGTTTTGATGTCAAGTTTAAGAATTCAAGGAAAAAACCCCAGACTATTAAAATAAGGAAAAAATTGACTGCTACCATTCAGTTGGAAAATCATAAATAGGATTATCCAAATGGCAGAGAGATTCCAGAAAACTCGCTGGACAGCAGCACGTGGCGGCAATACTTCAATAGACAGACTAACCCTTTCAAAGCCTGAATGCGATCTTCAAGGTTGCCAAGCGCAATCCAGTGAGAATTAATTCAGCTAAAGATCCTAAAAGCGATCCTAAACATACACAGAGACCACGGAGCAAAGCAGCGGCATCTGCACAGGATTTCCCCGTCAGGAAAATCCTGATGCTCTTTCAGGCAGGAGTGCAGAGAGTGGAGGGGCTTGCTAGGAATACAATCTAGGGCAGACAGAGCAAAAACACTGCGCACACACACAAATCTTGCGATTTCCTTCCTCCAAGTAAACAATAATCCCACTAGAGGGTCACTTTATGCACATCAACTACTGGCCCGTGCTTCCACATGGCTTGGAAGGGAAGAGAGCTTTGTTGAAGCCAGTGAAAAGGCAGAACAAAACATGTCACATGCCTGGCACAGATGGACCACTGCACTTCCAGGAACCATTTCTTATGTTCATATAATATTTCTTTCAAAATAAAAGTATTCACTAATTTATGCTGCCACATATAGGACTTTCCCCAGCTACAGACTGAATAAGGTGTTTCTGTAAATGCAGCCTACCGTGGTCAAGCCTTCTCTGAGAGCAAGAGATACTCAGATGATTTCCATGTCCCCTGAGCCAACTTCCAACTGTCCTCTATCATCCTGGGGACCAACAGCTTTCCAATGCATTCTAACTATGACCTTTTTATTGCCAACTGGCAACCTAGAAACATTAAGGTGAATTAAAATAACAAACAGGTGTGGCTTGTCAGATGGTCAATAGCAGCTGCATAAAATCACTTATTTTAAAGCATTTTTATTTGGGCTACTTCACAGTTTACCTTCTTGGAGAAGAACTTGTGTCATTCCGAGAATATGAGAAAGACAGAAACACCCAGATACACAACAAACATTCACTTTTTCTCTCTTATTTTGAAGTAGTGCTACTACTACAATTTTGTAGGCACAAATTTACTAACACTCATTAAATTTGCTAGATGCTTTCTTTTACCATTCTTGAATTTTACTTTTTGTGTATTGAGGAATGATATGCTCCATTACTGAGAGTACCGCAAGATCTTTCTGCTTAAACATTTAGTATTTCCAAACATTAAATCTATCTTTTATTTGGACAGTGAGATGCAATAAATTTGTGGAATACGTGAAATATTAAAATGCCTAACTACCCTATCAGATATGTAGATTTCTAATATCCCCAAACCACCATAACATTGAAAAGATTTTTTTTCTTTTAGTTTTGAGAAACCATCACTAAACTGATAGCCTTGGTTTTTTCACCTTAACTGAACTAGCATTGTTTGCCAAAGGACAGAACAGTCAGTAGCTGGCCCCAAAGTGAGTAGAAACTCACAACATCCATATTTAATAAGACTGTATAGCAGAAATATAGCATGCATTCTGGACTTCTATAGGAAAGCAATATTCATTATTCTACAGATTATTCCTTAATAAATATTTCAAAATCTTGAAGTGGAAAAAGATTAGAATAGCATATACGCTGCTCTTGATAGTTTAAAAGCACTTTTGTTTTCTGAGCTATGATGAATCCTTATGTTGTTTTCATTTCTGATGCATTTTAATGCCATTATGGGTTTGAAATTCATCTTTTGGTCAGTTTGAGGGGATGAAGATGTTTGATGTTTTGTTAAGTGTGCACAAACAAGTTAAAAGTCATTTTCTTTTAGCATGTGCAGAGAGACGATGCTTTTTTATTATTAGTGTTCCAGATACTTCAGATATCTCTGTGTAAATATGACAATTTACTGAACAGTAGCAAGAACAAATTGCCAAGCACGGTCACAAATTTCCCCTTCTGAAAGTCAAGGAAACTGACTGCTGGGCTGTCATGCTCTCTCTTGCCTATGGTAATGACAAAAGCAAAGAGCTATTTGAGAAACAAAAAAACCCCATTATCCCTCCAGTAGTGTGTTTTTTCAGTTGATTTGTTTAGCTGTGCCAGTATCCTTAAATTAACCATAACGGAGTGGGTTAATACAACTGCTCTTTAGTTCAGACGCAGCTGTAAGTTCAGATCCAGACAAACAATTTCTGTGAGCGCGCGGGCACGGATCTGCATGACCTCTCTGGGGGTACGTGGCCCAGTACCACCCATGGGTAGGATGGGAATGTGTCATCCGTGTCCGTGAACACAGAAGCCAAAAATGCCTGCGAGGGTCTTTGCCCAGAGACCACACTAAGGAGGAACTCAACAATTCCGAAGTTTGGTTAAAGCAACCATCTGCCATATAACAGTAACCACGGGATTAACAGAGGATTTGAGAGAAACAAGGGAGTCAACTGGAGAAGAAGGCTGTGAGAAGAACGAGAAGGGCTGTGGTCCAGCTGCTGGGCTGACAGCGCCACGCGCAGCCGGGAGCGACCTGAGCGGCAGTGGTGCGGAGCTGCGCTGGGTGGCGCGTTCGCAGGCCAGGGGGGTCATGAAGCAGCATGGGTACACGTCCAGCTATGGCCCCGCCACCACCCACGGGAGAGGAACCAGCACTCTATGGGGATGCTGCAACGCCCTCAGCGGGGTGTGTGGAATGGTGAGGGTGTGCAGGCGTAAGCGCCGTGGGGAATTCCCTGACATTAGTTATAGAAGGGTGTTTAAAAATACGTAGGTGTTTATTAATGTTTTGTGAGTGACTAGTGCTCTGGAATGTTGTACTACTGATACTGATCCTGAACGTGCAGTTCACTGATTGTCAGTCAGCTATATTATGTTAAATCAATAAACAGCTTTGATTCTATTTGATTTAAAACATACGAACACCGCAATTTTTTGGCTAGTTTGTGTGTTCACAGATGTACACACATACTAGGGAGGCATACGAGAGCATCTTTAAAGCGTTGGTGGAATAGGCAGAGCAGAAGAGAAGTCCCGTATGGCTACAGTTCTTTTCATTCCGTACTTTGCTTCAATAAATTTTCTCCTTCCGTTTTACCAATCTTAGAAAGTACGGTAGGAACTGGACACAGAACTCCAGCGGTGGCCTCACTGGTGCTGAGCAGCCAGAAAAGCTCACCTCCCTCAGCAGGCTGGTGCCACTTGTCCTAATGCAGCCCAGGGTGCCACCAGCCGCCTCTGTGGCCAGGGCCTGCTGCTGGCCCATGTTCAGCTTGGTGTCCATCACGACCCCCAGCGCCTTCGCCGCAAAGCTGCTTCCCACTCATCACCATCCCCTAGGCTCGGCTGCTCAAAGATTTTTTAATACACAATAAAGTACGACAAAGACCTTAGTCCGTTATACTTGTGAAGGTATTACCATGGGACATATTTTCCCAAAGGCAAATGAAATAGAAAATTGGAATAATTGAGAACTGATGAATATATTAACACATCAAACCAGGGGAGGGTTAATTTATTTTTTTGATGGTTTGTTTGTTTTGAAGTGAATAAGAAGGTAGAAGATTTGGGGATCCAAAAGGGATTAAAGGTCACAATATCACTGCAGTTTTGCTAAGAAGAGCATAACAAAACATCTAGTTAAAATTGCAGAGGCGGACAGAATGTATTACCTGACCACTGGAACACAGCAAAAATACCAGGGCTACTAATGCCATTTTTTAAAGTTCCAACAAGATTGCTGCTGAAGCAGTCAAAAATTTGAGTTTCGATCTCTTCTAAGGGATGAAATAATTAATTATATAAAGTTACACCTGAAGCCAGAAATAGATCCTGGGTCTCCAAAAAGAGTATTTAGTCTCCTAAGGAAGAAACACACCAAAGCCCAAAGGCCAGAACCAGTCTCTGGAAGAAAAAGTATTCATCTTCCTAGGATCATAAAATCTTGAAGCAGCTTACATTCCGGAAGGAGAAAGATTTGGCCCTCAGCCCCTGGGGCCCACCAAACAGAAACAGGAGTTTTGTCCACATGGGAAGTGTTCTACATATAAACTATTTCAAACTATTTCAGGGCATTAAGAACCCAACCAAACCAAACCAAAGCTTGCCATGGGATTGTGCTTCAAAGCACTTTTACAGGAGATGACAGAAGTGTTTTGGAATTGCATCCTTGTCTCCCTTAACAGGTGAATGAGTAGACAGGGCTGTTAGCCAGTAGTGAGAGACAGGACAGAAAATGAAGATACTGAATATGTGCTCTCATTTTAATGAGTTGTTAATTCATATCTCCTAGCCCGGGCCTTTTATTAGAGACTGTAAATCTCAGACAGACAAGGAATCATGAGATTTTGAAATTGCCTTGTAAATTAGTTACTGGTAATGAAACCATTTAGTTTTTGAAGGGAAGGGATTGTAAAGGCTTTCCACGTTGAAATAATTATTGAACATTACTGAAGCAAATAATTAAACTGTGCTGTATAAAAACTCCCATAATAATATTCACACAATTTCCTTTTCTTCCTTTTTAAAATTGTACATTATGAGACTCGTTATTGATATGTGAAGGTAAAAATATGACTGTCACAGCCGACATTACATTCATTGTTTCACACTGTATAAAAGATGTAGTACATGATGTATATGATTCAAGAACGATTCATCTCTACCACATAATCTACAAAGAGTCTTACATTTCAGAGATTTTAAAAATACACCCAGATAAAGGGGTATTTTAAAAACATTAAGATAGTCATAGATTTTAAATTAAACTTTGAACAGGTGAAATAATGAAAAATTCAAAGTCATATTGGATGCTTTATCAGTGCCATCTCAAATTAGACTTCATGTTCCCAATGATACTTGCCTTATCAGTGCTGATGAAGGGGGACTATAAACACACAGCTTAACGTTGAAAATATTCTATCCTCACGCAGGTTTCTTTACTGCTGTTTGAAAAAAAGGAGGTAAGGAGAGGTGCTTTGGATTAGACTGAAATAGATTTTGCTCTTTGATGATGCTTGTTGCCTAAAAAGAAAAATAGTAATATGATTTGCTTATAAAAGAATTCCCATGCTGATCTCAAAAATATATACAGGAAAGTTGCAACTGGAATTAACAGCATTTCCTTAATGTGAACCCTAATTCCATTGTTGATACCTACTTGTTGCTATCCTATGGGAGAACACTGTCTGGACCTGAACTATGCCCAGATTAGTTTTCCTGGAGGCTTAAATTTCTATATTGAAAAATCTAAAAAGGATCTGAAGTTATATAAATGCTCAGAGTTCACAGTATCTTAACTCTCCGAGTTCAAACGATTCAAAAGATCACTGAATATAAAACGTCTCACTGCTTTAATACATAAATTGGATACAAAACCCCATTTCCCACCAACCCAGTACCACTTAGGGCAGGGGAAGAGGGAACGAAGAAGTGAAGTTATGCCTGGGAAGAAAGAGGGCTGGGGTGAGATATTTTTATTTTTATCTTTGCTTGTCACCATCTAACTTCACTTTTAATTGACAATAAATGTAGTTCATAGAATCACAGAATGGTTAGAGTTGGAAGGGACTTTAATGATCGTCTAGTTCCAACCCCCAGCCACAGGCAGGGACACCTCCCACTACACCAGGTTGCTCCAAGCCCCATCCAGCCAGGCCTTGAACACCTCCAGGGATGGGGAATCCACAGCTTTTCTGGGCAGCCTGTTTCAGTGTCTCACCACCCTCAGAGTAAAGAATTTATTCCTAATCTAATCTGAATCTACTCTAGAACCACAGAATCATAGAGTCGTCTAGGTTGGAAGGGATCTTTAAGGTCACAGAGACCAACCATCAACCTAACTTAAATCATGTCCCTAAGTACCACATCTACCCATCATTTAAATACCTCCAGGGATGGCGATTGCACCATTTCCCTGGGCAGCCTGTTGAAATGCTCCTGCAGTTTAAAATCCTCTTGTAGTTTAAAACTGTCACCCCTTGTCCTATTGCTACACTCCCTGATCAGGAGTCCCTCCCCATCTTTCCTGTAGGCTCCTTTAGGTACTGGAAGGCCACTATAAAGTCTCCCCAAAGCTGAACAGCCCCAACTCTCTCAGCCTGTCCTCATAGCAGAGGTGCTACAGTCCTCTCATCATCTTCATGGCCTCCTCTGCCCTTGTAAAAAGTCCCTCTACCGCTTTCTTGTAGGCCCCTTTCAGATACTGGAAGGCTGCTCTAGGGTGTCCCCAGAGCCTTCTCTTCTCCAGGCTGAACCCCAACTCTCTCAGCCCATCCTCATAACAGAGCTGCTCCAGCCCTCTCATCATTGTCGTGGCCTCCTCTGGACTTGATCCAACAGGCCCATGTCCTTCTTATTGTGGGGGCTCCAGAGGTGGACGCAGTACTCCAGGTGGGGTCTCACCAGAGCAGAGTGGAGGGGCAGAATCCCCTCCCCTGACCTGCTGGCCACCCTTCCTTTGATGAAGCCCGGGATGTGGGTGGCTTTCTGGGCTGCCAGCGCACATTGCCAGCTCTTGTTGAGCTTCTCATCCACCAACACTCACAAGTCCTTCTCCTCAGGGCTGCTCTCAATCCATTCTCCACCCAGCCTGGATCGGAGTTTGGGATTGCCCCGACCCATGCACGGGACCTTGCACGTGGCCTCGTTGAAATTCACGAGGTTCACACGGGCCCACCTCTCAAGCCTGTCCAGGTCCCTCTGGATGGCATCCCGTCCCTCCAGTGTGTCAACCACACCACAAGGCTTGGTGTCACTGGCAGACTTGCTGAGGGTGCATTCAGTCCCACTGTCCATGTCACTGCCAAAGATACGAAATGGCACCAGTCCCAGTACTGAGCCCTGAGGAACGGTTAAACCACCATAACCTGAAACTTAAGAATTCCATACCTGAGGCCTAAATAAATTCCATTCCACGCATTCAATTGTCTTATGTATGAATACGGATTTTGCATATAATAGGAGAGTCATAAAACTACCAATGAAAAACCAAACAAGTAGATCCTAACTTCAAATGATCTGAGAAAGATCATCTTGAAAAAATGCCAGTAAGTTCAATATCTTTGATAAACATTTAAGTTGGATCTTTTATCCCTATAATCCTCTCTTTTTAAGTGAAGAAAAACAAAAAATCAGTACTGAAAGAATCTAATTTTAGAGAATTTTGCTCTAACACTCCTGGGGGGAAAACAAATCTTTTCTGTCTGTATACAAATCCACTGCTTCACTGTAAAAGCATAATGAAAGCAGTTATCCTATCACAAAAAACCCCTCTCATCCTGTGAAATCCCTAACAAAAATAACCCTCCCCCCTAATATTTAAAGGTGGCTTTTTTAGAGTATATAATAATACTCTAGTGAATTCCTGACCCATAAGTATGGCAAGGATTTCCCCATGAGATAAATTCTGCTTTGATGTGATAAGAGGTTTTCTCATGTTCATAAAACAAAGGTTAGTACTATGTTTATAGCTTGAAACACAATTTATACATGTGAATTACCAGGAATATTATTTACCTGTTTTCAGAGCCTCTGAGCTAAAGTTGACATTTACATATGGAAAGACTACAATAAACAAATATGAATAACTACAATAAATAAATTTCTACAGGTTAGCAAAAAATTCTGAAGGACATCAAGTAATACTTAAGTCTAGTTAAGGAACATTAAAAATAGATTTTCATCCATTTATTTTTCCAGAAATTTTTTAGTGAAGCTCTCTGGTAAGTCTATCTTACAGAGTGTTTTACTCAACTGAGTATGAGTATTTAAAGTTAATCTGATCACCCACCTGCATGTGGTTAATGCCCTGGAGGATCTTGATGTGAGAACCCAGGGATTTGACCTAAGAGCATACCCGAGTTTACTGACATTTTAACACCTTCCTTTTTTACCTTAATCTTTCCCCCACTTACTCTGATAACAGAAAGAATAAATTCAAAGAATCTTCTTACCAGATTTTTTAATACAACCCTCATCACTTAAAAATGCTTGTGATGATTGCTCCTACCCATATGTACAAATTGTGGATGAAAAATTTAGAACTGTATTCCAAGATTACAAAGTTTTCCCAGATAAACTCTACTGTAAGGGTAACCTGTCTTGTAGGTTATTCTCAGTAATACTAAAGGAACTTGATCCTGAATAACTTACTCAAAATTTTCAAATACTTCTACTCTGAAGATGAAAAATGTATTTACTAACAGATATATTTTATTATAAATTACTGGGTATGTAAATCTAATCTTTCAAAGATCATTTTTATTGACTGTAAATTCCAAGATGATTTAAAACTATATATACTCACCCTTATTAAACTGTTTCTGTTCAGACTTCTCAAAATCAGAATACGCATTTTTCTGTGAAGATATGCAGATCTAGAGTTTTACACTAGTGAAATTAAATGTATGTGCTTCTAATCTTGTAATATAAACCCATCTTGTAGAAACTGTACGTCTCAAACACCTGAAGTAGCACAACTGGTTACTGCTTAAGGATTAGAAGATCCAAGAATGGAATAAATAGGTTTAATGGCGTAACTTCCTTAAACTATTAATTTCAGGCCAAGACCATAAAGACATGATTCCAACAAAAACATAGAGAAGTTTTGTGGAAGAACCTGTGACACCTTTGCCCTATAGTCACAATGCAGTCCGAGAAATGAAGCTGTTCTCAAGACAAAGGTGACTTTTAACTGTATCACAGCCTACAAATGCAAGCTTAGCATTTACTTTATTTCTCTTCAAATAACAGCTTTGTCAATAGCATAAGCAGCCAGCATCCAATAACACAGAGAAGGGAGCTGTCAGGTGTGATTTCATCGCTGTTGGGATAAGCGCAGGAAGACTGCAGTCTCTTAACAGAATCAATAGGCAGCTAATGAGCACTTCAAGGCATGAAGGGCTCCAGCCAGGTAAAGAAACGCACCGAGGAAAGTACTTCAGCAGTTAAGTAAAACTCTGAAACACATGCTTAAGTCTTACTTATCGTACAGGGATATGAACACAGGCTTAAAGCTGCACGATCTTCTGCATAAGCCATGCTTAAATACAATTCGAAACTCTGAACTACAAGTTGCTTACTGCGCTTAGCTTAAAAGGTGTTTAAAGTAAGGCATCTTACTGGAAACTGGAAAATCCCGCCAAATATTTTGGAAAACTGATGGAAGCAAAAGGATCCTCTTACTAAACGTGAATTTAAAATGACAATTCGTATCTCATAATTATTTCACACCAGATCATATCATAACTTGGTTCAACTCAAAGAGTGATTCCGTAAAATCAGAATAATACCCCTAGTATCCTAGGGTATCGTATTTATTTTCCCTTCAAAGATTTCTGTATCAAAAGTGCATGCAAGTTGAAAGTTGGTGTGTTTTTTTTAACTTTGAGCTCAGTCTCAACCTGGGATTTGAGAATTTCTTCCCCTTTTTGCCCATTGCTGATTGTAGTGAAGATTTTTTTCATAAGCTGGATTTGATCCTTGGTGTAAACTCACTTCTTCAACTAAACTCTCAGACAAATTAGTACAGGGTTATTTCCTTTAATGGGCTTGCTCTTATGTAATTAACTAGACCACGGAAAGAATCTGTAAGCTGGATAAAATAAAAATCTAGCAATAGTAACAACTAATTATTAAACTAAGCTTTAAAGAAAAATCGTGCATTATCTGCTTCTGATATTTTCAAAATAAGAATGTGATGCCCTTCTGGGATATCTGTGTTACACAATCTTAGATTATTGCAGCATACATGGTAGTAACAAATCTAAGCAAGATGTTTATTTTTTCCTTTAAATTATACCCGTGTATTAAATTAACAGTTTCTTTTTGATAAATTTGGGGTCTTTAGAGACTATTTCTTTTTTGTTCCGCATTTATAAGGCAGGCAGGCAGTCTTGTTGCTTGAAACACGGAAAGAAAGTTTCTTTGATTGTTCTCTAAGTCATTTTCTGCCCTGCCAACACTTAAGCCAGGAAACTACAGGAGTTACACAGGTATTGCCACGACTGCTTTCTCTAGAATATCTCTGGTCTTCCCAGTATTGTTCTGGATAATCAAGAGTTGACTGCAGTAAACTGGCATAGTAGGTACAGCAGGCAATGAGTCCGCTCATCATGTAGTAACTTCAGAAAAAAATTCTCCAACCTTACTAATTCTTACACTGTTACAAGCAAAAGATCATAGAGAAGCACAAGGTAACCTCAGTGGCACGAGCTTATAAAGTTCCATCTTATACAGCAGCTATTTGGACACTATTTTTTCACAGGTCACATTATCAGAGGTACGATTTCTTCTACAGCTATTTGGGTTTTTGCATACATTTGTGCAGAAGCCCATTGTCCACTCTAAACTAAGAAAAGAAAGCGGCCATGTCCCAGCTTTCAAGCACTGGCAAGCTATCTTGTGTGAAATAAAAAGGAAACTGCAAAATATGCCAAAGAAACTCTAATGGCTTAAAATTAATGAGCTTTTCCAGAAAGTCTGTCATCACTTGCTATTCATTTATCATAACGAATGCTAATCTTATCTATCTGCTGTATTATGCAAAAAATAAACGCTGCTGGAAAACAAGAATGCACAAATTGCACTCCATGTTCCTTTCCTTTTAAAGGTCTACCAAAGCGTTGATTTCATTCGGTAAGGTTAGTGAGAGGCAAGTATTTACCCTATTTTATTTTGTTAGGCTCCAGAGAGCTATCAAGGAGAGCTTTTGTGCCTTAGATCCCTTCTGAGATCTCTTCATTAGACTGTATTTTCACATATCAAGATCCAGGAGACGACGACTCTGGGCTCCCCATGCAGCCAGCGAGTCAGCCGCGGAGCCACGCTGCAGGTCACCACCCCAGCAGAAGATTGTCAGCCTGGAAGACAACTTGCACATGGCCACTAACATGGACAGTAACAGTCTTCGGTTATGCCCAGAGACAGAGCTTCAACAGCTCGGCCACAAACTTTAGAGACCATTTGTTCAATTATGAGTATTTCAGAAAAGGACTGTTTTTTACTGAAATTGAGACACAAAGCCATTTTAAGTTTGGGAGTTAGGTAGAACGCTGGTGTTTCATAAGTCTGTCTGGTAACTGTGTGTTTTCTAAGTGTATACTGAATAACGATTCGATTTGTGTCAGTCGCCAACCACAGAACATTTCTTTTTTTCAAAGACTCAGCCTCAAAAATTCTCACTGCCTCTTCCCTTTCAATTCGCAAGTAAAATTGGAAAAGACGAATGATTAAATAAAGCAATGACAAGAAACATGGTTATAAGTGACAGCCTTACAGCTTGCGATTATCTGTTAAACAATGAAAAACAAGTGTTATCTGA
Organism: Chionis minor; assembly: GCA_013398295.1. Taxonomy (NCBI): domain Eukaryota; kingdom Metazoa; phylum Chordata; class Aves; order Charadriiformes; family Chionidae; genus Chionis; species Chionis minor. The sequence goes on from VZSF01007115.1 coordinate 2,243,748, forward strand.
GACAACTGGATGCAGCACTTGGGTCGGGGATTCACTCTTAAAAGACTACAAATGAAGACTGAAAGAATCCGAAGACGCATATGTTGTTAAAACATGTCAACATCTAACACAAGTTAATGACTTATTTACATTTCTTTGTAGCCAACAATCAAGAAGCATTTCTGAAAATATTAAGTAAATTATATCAAAATATCTTTTCTGGTAAATAAATGTTACCTTTTTTGAGTCCAAAACTACTGAAGTCTTGAACAACAATGGACGTTATTCATACAATGTCTTTTGGGAATCTGAAATTTAATATTCAAAATGACACCCAACTCTTTCGATGGTCTGTTCAGAGAAAGCGGCGGTTCCTTTAAACTAAGCTAGAAGACAAGTACATGGAGAAGACACTCCGAATTTCTCTGTTATTAAGCAAATTTTAGATTTGAGTCTTCGATTGCTTTGGATGAACAAAGGGATTCCCTTACAAAAGAATTATATGAGAACTGGAAAATAATCTCAGATCTGTGATCAGCATCTGAATCACATGATCACATTTCCTTTTCCCTCCTGTTGCTTTACTTTTGGAGCTTTTCCCTGCAGTGAGGCTTTGGGATTTAAAAAAAAAAAAAAAAAAAAATCAAATAACAGCTTCATAAAATCCCAAGAATTGAAGTCTAATTTATACATATTTTTCTATAATCACATCAAATGCTAATTTATCAGTTCTCCAGCAAATGCAGGTACTGAACACACAGTCATATATCAACCTCTAATCCGAATCTCAGTATTTACAAAGAAATCCATGATTATTGCTCAGATGTACAGAGTTTTATTTATTTATGATTCTCTTCAGAAACACTATACCCACTGTAAACACAGTAACATGTGCTGGTAGTGAATACCTCATTATTTGTGTACTGTTCACCTTTATCTTGATGATTCGCAGAGACTTCTTAGCTCTTGGCAAGTTAGAAAACATCACTACGTTAACCGGGAAGGTACCGTCAGAATGACAAACAAATGACCTGACTGCTAAAGTATCCCTGCAAAAGTCCCCCAAAACAAACAAACAAAAGAACTAAAACATAAAGTATAATAAAAGAGGACACTAGAGCCACTTTTATAACAAACATGGGTAATTCCTTCCATAGTCACTAGAATAACTAAGTGTAGAAAACTCTTCCATATTGGTATTTATACATTTTAAAATCCAGACAGTAGGACAGAGGAAAGAAAACAGTAGAAAGCAAATGAGACTGTTTTTGAATTCAGAACACATACACGCATTAAAGTCTTCTTCTTGATGCAATTAAAATGACTCTTTAGACATACACAGGACCAATTTTCAAGTTATTAAATAGAGGAAGGAGACTTCAATGTATTACTCCAGGAATATTATCAAATACTATCATTAAGATTTTACGAACACAAAAATCTCACAGCTTAGGCTTCAAGAACGTGCTGATGAAAAGAACCATGTTAAACTGTGAACAGAAGAACCTCTAATTGCTTCACAGGTGTTTACATAGCTCTATGACAAAAAATTGCAAACTAGGCTGTCAGACATTTTCAAAATGTATGGAACAGTGAAACATTACTGTATCTAATTCTACCAATACACCTGTATGTTTGCCTAATACTCAGAATGCACAGTGCCCGTACACTGAGTGAGAAATGGCAAAGGAATTGAGACATCTGAATGAAAAAATTGTCCAAAGCACTTGATCAGCAACCAAACAAAGGTACCGTAACAATTCCATACCTTAAGAGATTAACAATATCCTTCACCTCAGATTTTGACCAAAAAAACGGAAGTCTAGCCATGAACCTGCTCTGCCTGTGAATCAACCAACAGCACAAGCAAGGCAATGACATTTGTCTATATACTTAGGCTTCCACTTTTCACTAACGTGAGAGGGGTTATCCCTAAATCGTGCTCCTAATGCAATTTTTTGAAACACAAAAATTAAAGTACTTTTTGTTTCCTTAGCTCTTAAGCAACTCCTGCGTCTAGTTCCCTACCACTGTCCTTGTTTTCAGGTACACTCTTTATTTCCCCCAACCAGCAAATATACCTTTCCCAGCTTATGTTTTTCATCTAGCAAAAATAAAATCAAACCTTTTTTGGCTTTTACGCTTTCATATTTGAATCTGAGCACCTCCTGAAGCTGAATTACCTTTCCTGTTTGTCCAGCTTCTACTGCCAAATTGCCTATGCTAAAATATTTCATGTGATCAACAGACAGGACAAATTTAAGACAACTTGAACACCTTTTGCCAGTATTACTTTGCTCTCAAGACAAATTTGAATTTGGTCCAAGGAAATGTAGACAGCTGACTTTTAGCAGGGATAAATCAAAAGAAAAAACAAAACATAAAGCAAATCTTGATGGTCAGTAAGGTCACTTTTGTGGATAATGTGGTTCTTTGCAATTGATGTGTGCAATATATTGTGGGAGAAAGATATTTTTAGCAGATTTAATCTGTGTTTTCAATATATTCAATACCCAGTGCCTTTCCACTCTGTGCTGCTACAGGTCACTTCATTTGCAGAAAGACAAAACCTTCAACGTTATTAATAAAAAATGGGGGGGGAAGAGAACAAAACAAATACCTAAAATATAAGTTTCACAAACTGCAAATTTCTCAAGGGGAGTAAAGTTAAATCCAGGTAACTATACTAGAATATGGCACCACTGACAACCCTGAAAACCATCATATATACCACCAAATCGGCCAATATATTTCTTCTGGAACAGAAGATAGTTCCACTTTCTCAAATGCATCCTTTCCACAATTCTGCTCATTTCCACAAATAAAAGACACTATAATTAAGCAATTACAGTTATAAATAATCATTTCACACCTCCAAAGCAATCAACTAATTCCTCATTTGGGACTAGGAGGTGGAGCATGAGGAGAGCAAATTCACAAAATACACTTGTAAAAACCTCTGATACTTCAAACCAAGTGCATTTGCCAGGAGACAAAGCAATATAAAACCTCACTGAAAGGTTGTATCGCGTCTCTGTGAAAATGCCTTTCCTTCCATGTTTCCTCTCCTTCTCATGGTAGTTTCTTAACTTCATTTGAACCAAAAAAAGGGGAAAGAGAAATAGTATCCCAACAGTTAAAGTAAAGTAAGCATATCAAAATACATACAATGGGCTTATTAGTTCAGTTTTGACAGGTTGCTAAACGGTAACTCAGACTGAAGAGCTGAAAACATTCCACAATTAATTACCTCGATATGCACTGCTTGAGCTAGAGCCTGCAAAAGAACTGCTGACAGTACAAAATTCGCATTCCAGTGCTCCTCCCGCCTCTCCCAATTTACAGGAGAATAGGAAATCATGAACAATTGATACACTCTGTTAGCTCCTATCATGGAGGGTGAGCTCACATGTAGCCTTAGGGGTATCTTACACAGTTTAATGCTGCAAATAAAAGGTAATGTTCTCGGCAAAGAGCTGGGGGGATTAAATTTGGAAGGCTTGAAGCAGCTTTGAATTGTAGTCAATAAAAAAGAACCAAATAGTAATTTTGTAATTTAACTGTGCTGGTTATGCCCAATGAGTCAGACACTTGTGAAATAAAGCGTGTAAATAGAAAAATGGCTTAACTCTTTCTGCAATTGCAGTGTTATTTTCTCCCTTCTTTTCCCTTCCTTTCTTCCTTCCTTCCCTTGTTGTTCCTTTGTTTCAATAATACCGTATGGTTACTTTCTCCAGCTTACTCTCTTGGGACAACTCATCATTCAAAGAGAAACTATGCCTTTTTGAAATAGCTTTTTTTAATTTGTTCTGTGCTGTGGACAACGACGACTGTGCCAACAGAGCTTGTAAAGATAAATGCCTGGCGACTGTTCCAAGCAAATTAAATGGGGGGGGGGTCAGTATCATACGCTGGTCCCGTTGGAAACTCTACGCTCAAGGTGACTCCCCATCTGAACACGGCGTCTCCGCCACACCATGACCTAAACTGATGTGTGCAGTCCGTCCTTTTGGTATTTATATTGAATAAAAAATAAGAAACATTTTGCATAACGTGGTGCTCGCTTTCCCTTGATTCTGGTCAGCTTTGCAGAGGTGACACAGACAGCGGCCCCTACCAATTCCTTCAGTTCTTTGGCAATGCTGCTGCCAAACCACACAGCTCTCGCGCTCCAGACAGAATCGCGTTGATGATGAACATGTTAAGCAAGATTCTATTCTGAAGTCCAAAAGCAACTTGTGTCTGCAGTTGCCAGTATGTGAACAAAGAAAGGTAGAAAGAGAGACCCCGGAGCTCAGCCAGTATGGCTATTTCAGCATCAAACTAGGCATGTAATCCAATATCCTGCAATAATAATAAAAATAGGGCTTCTTGTCAAGAAGCAAGCCAGCTCCGCTAGCTGATCACGATTAATCACTACAGGATTAATCTACCTGCCACTACTTCAATCTAACATTTTTACAAATGAAACAGGAATAACTTTCATTTCCATAATGCAACTAAACAAGATATACATTAACTGCTTCCTTAATTGTAATAATTTTTATGATTTCTCAAATTACTGAAACATGAAATGTATTCCAAATACTCCAAGCAATTAGGAGTAGAGGTAAAACTAAATTATTTTTTCAAAAATGTACCCTTACAATTGCCATACAGTAGTAAATAATTCAGATTATCATTGTACTGATTTAATAAGAGTGTAGCGACGTTCAGCCTCATTTATAAAACTACGGAAGGCTACAAAAACTAGGTCTCTCTCCACTGTTTCACTGGTTGCAACACTGACTTTAAGTTCAAACTCCAGATTTTTGGCAGTCTATTAGTAGTTTGATTTTGTTGAAAAAAATAGAGTCTATGAAAATAATAGAATATATATAGAATATAATTGAATAGAATTATATATAGAATATAACAGAATATAAAAATAAAGTCTATGTCAAAGGAGAAGGAATCTGTTCATAAAAGGTAACATTAAAAATGCCCATGAAGTTCCAGGTAACGATGTATATTTATACTGGTGAAATTCTTCAAAACTAGCAGTTTTCTGGATTTTTTAAAATAAATAAATATTGGTTTAGAGGGAACACGGGTTCAACTAATTCTGAAAATCCTATGTGAACTATTTCAAATGCTTGCTGTTGTCAATATCTACTGAGAATCTAATTTTAAATTTCAAATCGCTACTGCCTTTGCTTAAGAAGAGGGATTTAAAAAAAGACTAAAGAGATTTTTCCTATAATACACAAAACTCTGCACACGGACAAGAACTCCTGCTTCTTCTCTTCTGGCCCTGGAGCCCACAGGAGCAGCAGAATAACAGAACCAGGCAAGCAGGGCTTTGTCTTACAGAACAGAAAATGTGCTTGAACCTCCACTTGTCGAAAAATAAACTAATGCTGGGTGATTACTCCCACGATTGTGTTATTCCACACAAGATAAGCCCTACCTACCACAGTGGCTTCCTCCTGCGGTTGTCTTTGGAAAGCAAAGCTCATATAACTGCTGTGCTGCACGTGGAAGGCAGCCAGTCGATGCGCTCAGTGGCCATCCACTGGACCTCGGAGGCAGGCTTGAAAGTTCCAGTGAAGCTCTGGCAGAAAACGCACGGAGTTGCTCAGCTGTCCAGTGGGATATCTGGATAGCAGCAGATTTTTATTTTGGAACTGCAGCACCTAATTTAATCTTTGTTCCACTTCAAGCCATCGCATCTCTTTTTTTTTGCATGAAACCAGGAGATGGGCCACTAGGCTTTCATTATTTTGAAAAATGGGAGTTAGGTGCTTTTGGAAAACCTGATTCTGATGCCTTATTTAAAACCACTTATTACTATAAAACTTGCTCTTTTATTGGTGATCTTATCATCAGTCTCAAATGTCCTAGAGTGCACTATGTTTTTTGAAAAGCGTTTTTAAAACCACTAATTTTCTGTTCCTTAAGGTGATCACATTGAAGACTGATAGATCTCTAAATATTATGTTAACTGATCACTTTAATCTCCAGAAAAACAAAGCTATAAGTTTTCACAGTACTTGGAAGGGAAAAAAAAAAAGCAAATGTCAAAATCAAGTACATCAATAACAGATTTTGACATTAAATGATCTTTGAATAAATCAACAGTTAGAATAGTTAATGTCCTAATTCAGAATCTGGCTAACACAGTTCCATTTACATGTAATTGTGAACATCAGGAAACAGTTTCCTTAACATTAAGATATCGGATAACACAGGGGAGATACTCCAAAGAACAAGTGTAAGATCTAATAATGGATCTCTATGAAGAAAAAGGCCTGCTTTTTACAGCAGGATATATCTTACTGGAACAAACGTGATACTAATGTTTATACAGAGAAAGACTACTGTATGAAAAAAGGATTGCAAATGAAAATGTTGAAGCGCTTTGGTTCAAGATAAGAAAGAGCCTTCTAAGGCAGGGGGGTTCTCTAAGCCAAAAATAATGTGTATTGTTGTTAAGAAGAAATATCATCTTGTAATGGCACTGATTGCTCATTCAGAATACACGTATATTAACTATTTAGAACCCTGTTTATAATCACCCTACAAAATATATTTATTCAAGTAAGTAAACACAGTTGCTTAAATCCAAGCATAACATTTTAAACCTTCTCTGTTTTGGAAGGAAACAGATAAAACTTCAGAATAAATAATTCCCAGAAAATTCAGTAGGTGCATCCTTAAAACTTCATAAAATAAAGTAATTCAAGCAATCACGGTAGAAAAATAACTCCATCATCACCAGTGCTCCCAGTCTACAGCTATTCAACAGTAAGATTTATCCATTGTAAATAAATCTTGTCCACAAGAAAGTCAGCATTTTGTGCTATTTAGTGTAGGACTCCGTCAATTTGAGGAGGGTACCCTCAATGCGAAATTGGCATCTCTGGTGCTGGAATCTAAGAAATACATTTCATTCTGTATATCCATTCATGCCACATTTACAAAATGGTGTACACATTCAAAGGGTCCAAGAACGCTCCTTGTAAAATAGCGGTCATTTCTCTCCAGTTCATTATCTTCAGTATTATTCTGTCGCACTTACAAATAAAACCAAGTGAAGTATATATTTACTTGGTTGCTGCATAGTATTTTTTGGTAAGGTTTGCCATCCACATTTTGTTTTCTCTTTGTTTAGTAGTTCTGAAGATACTATTCCACATTCTACCCTCTTGGTTGTGCTTTCTCCCCCCCAGTCCTGTTACTAGAATTCTCCTTGCTTTCAAGTGGAAAATAGGTATTTAAACATGATGGCCTTAATCTACTCCATCCATTTTAAATTTTTTGCCCCTTTCACTGAATTGACTGACCCTTTAGCTCCCTTCAGTTTTGAACTAGCAGCAAATGTCATTACCTTTCAATATATCCTTTTTCCCACAGGTCACTCCTATTTGAAATGAACAAAATCTGTCCCTGGTATAAATTCTTGTTGTATTTGGCTAGTCTCTGATTCAAAGACAGACGTAAGAAAGAAATATATCAAGTTCCACTCCATGTACCAAGAAATGCAGATTAAATAAGGAAAAAAGGAGTAATATGCAAGGGAAACGAACAATAATATGGAAGAACTGTGTGGGGCAAAGGAGAGAAACATGGTGTAACGTGAGAGGAAGAAGCAGCAGATTATCAGAGACAGAGACTCTTTCAGGATGATGTGGAAATTTTTAAAGACCTTTGCCCTTATGAATCATGTATGGAAGAACCAGTTGAGAATCCATGGACTGACAACTAGCAAATAAAATTTCATGGATGGTAATGTTTTCAGAGACCAAAGATAGTAAGGCTGACCTCACTATGTAGTTTGGCAGCATAATAAGCTTGTTTGTTTTTGGAAGAGATGCTGGCAAATATTTGCATTTTCGTTGTCTGGCATGCAGAGCCTCTGGAGTATACTCACATCAAATGTTCTATTACCATTCTGACAAAGCCCTTCCAGCATCATTTCAGGGGCCTCTCATGAAATCTTAAATATAGGTTTTTGGGGGAATAAAAAGTGAACAAATAAAGTCACTTGGCTAACCTTAGTATAGCTTTATTTTTATCCAGCACTCTAAATATTAATTTTGATTAAAGCATTTCCTTGCATACTTTTCCATATTATCCCTACCCACTGTAAGTGTTAGCTTGAATTTAGCTCCACTTGTGCAACAGCAACCCCACACGGGACCTAAAGCTGAAGAGGACAATCCTATGAAGCTATACAATAGGTTAATTCAAACATTCTTGCATGACAATCATCAGAGTAATCTGCATTTTGCTGGTTGAATGACAGCCTCTCCTGAGTTATAACTTAGATCAACAGCGCAAAACTCTCTGGTGTGCCTTAATGCACTTTTTGGACCAAATGAGCTTTTTTGCCGAAGGACAATCCTTACTCATGTAAGTGTATCACCATTAGGGCTTTGTGCTGGCATAAATATTTTAGTAAATAATCTGGGAGGGCTGTAATTTGGGAGAGGGGTTTTTTTTGCCTATTCCTAACCAATACAGGTTCCAAGAAGAAATTAGATGCAACCAAGGCCTTGAAAAATCTTGTCCCTACCCACAAACTTTATATAGGTTCTTTTTGAGAAGAGAGCAAGAAGGGACATTTGAGCTGAAAAGTATAAAAGATTCCAGATTGAAGAATATAAGAACAAATACTTTGCAGTAAATCTTGGAGGGACTGTTTCTAAACAACGGAATCTATAACAGCCACGATCTATGCAATATCCTTGTATTTATGCACAAGAAGTTGCACAATTTGAGGACCATCAGATCTACTAAGCAAATCTTACAGGATGCAAGCACTCATATTTCTTTTGAGAAATCTTAAGACAGAAATAATGCAGCTCTCCCTTGGGTACTGCATGATGATTTAAACTTCTCTTTACCTGAACTACTTGAGTCATAAATAATATTTGCTTAGTCCTTAGAGGAATGCTGGCTCATTAAATAAGAGCGTTAGAATTATTATGATCAGTTGTTTGAAGAAGTGATCAACGAATTAACAGCAATCAGCAAATCCTTCTAGACTGGAAATTAAGAGAGTTGCACAGTGACACTAGGAAACTACTGGCAGTGTTTGAGAAAGAAAAACAAGAGAATTGATTCAACAACACCGAATGTGCGGATCTGGCAACTGAGAATCTTGTCTCCCTCTTCTACAAAGGAGATTGTAGTCAGAAGTGCTTTGGGGCAAGCAGAATTCTGATATTCTTCAGCTATGGATGTGTTTCCTGGAATCTACGCAAGCTTTATACTTCTCAAAGTTACTCTCTCCCTTCAAAAAAACAGTTGGATAAAAATTACCGCTTGCTCTGAGTGTACCTGTGGGCTGAAGGGTATAACGTACGGTCCTTATGGCAGCCGTTAATTGTTACAATTCCTGTTCTACTATATAGTCTAAAATAATGTCATTAGTTCTCTATCAGTTTAGGTGGAGGCTGAGCAGGTTCATTTATAGTTTATACATATACTTCTAAATATATCCCCCTTAAAACAAGATTATTTCTGAAACTGACCTCTCACTGCATCTCATCATTCACTAATTGTTACCACGAATTCACAATATTCCTCTCTTGCTCCCCCATCAGACTAGTTTTTCCCCTTCCTTCAAATTAACTGTTTTTGACATAATCTCTCTAGAACATTTTTTTCTCTTCCCTTAGAAGCACCCTTATTTTCATTTCATATTGCCTACAGACATGAAAATTAAGGCTAGCACTACCGCACACTGAAGAAAATCACATTCCTTGGATGTTCAGTAGCATGCACATTCTCCTCTTCTACCTCTACTGCCATACACTGTCCTTTTCCAACTGAGAACTCTACACTAGAAAATGAACTTTTCATTAAGACTGAAAAGGCTATATTTTGCTAACGAAAGCCACCAAGCCATTACAGGCAAATGTATCTTAAGGATTTTTTAACATCTTAAATTGTTATCTTAGCATCATTAGTCCAGTTTCAAAGAAACTGCTCAGCCCAAAATGGGTTTCAAAGAGGAAAAAAAAAATCTTAAATACACACAAAAAAGGAGAAAGTATTTCATTTGGGGAAAAAAGTTCTTCTTTCATAATTTTTATTTGTCAGCAATATGCAGAGTAAAGACCCATCCTAAGCACAGATTCCAAGCAGTCCTATTTCCAACTGACTTCTTCTGAATATCAGCAGATTTCCTGCCTGTTTATCAGTCATATTATGATTAGTTCGTCCTCTGCACTTCTCCAGAATATATGAACTCATACTGACCACTACTTTTGCATCATTCGGTATGAATTTTTACAAATATTTAGTTATTTACTCAGTTAAAACAGCAACAACAAAAAAGAAATCATTAACAATAAAGAGGATAAATATATTTTTAACTGCCAACAGCAAAAAATTCTTCTCCAGAACAGTGGTTTTTTTGGTGTGTTTATTTTGGCCACTAAAATAAAACAAACAAACAAACAAAATGAACCAACAAAAAGAAGCTTTTATGAGAAATTGATCCATCTTCTATAATAAATTCTCAATGCAAAAATGTAGTCAGGAAGTCATAAATGGTAGCGATCAATTTGATTCCAGCATTAGCAATATAAGTCAAAGACGCTCTATTCAACCTTACTTCAGAAAAATGCACATTAAGAAGAGCATGCAACATGAGCAGAATGAATCTGTCTGTGAGCAACAGCACAGCTGTGCTGAGTAACCTCCCTGTGATTTGTTTTCAATGTATGCTATATCTGTATTTGTCTTTTGTAAATATTTGTATTGCAAATATTAACATATTCTCCTCAACAAACATCAGGGAGTTTACGCTACCCACCAAGTAAGAGGGGAAAAAAGGAAGAAAAACCCCATAGAGCCCGTCTAATAAAGTTCACAATCTAGAATCCCCTTTCTTAAAATCAGATTACTTACATAATTGACTTGATACAAAAGGCACCTCTAAAAAGCCCTATCTCTAAATCTCTACCTAATCCAGGGCTTTCCTGTTGTTTCAAGGTAATTGGAGCAGTTGTCCCAAACACATGGGAGAATCACCAGAAAAGGAGAGTTTCTACAGTTCACACAGATGGCGTGGCCAAAATATACACAGAAAATTGTCTGTTTAGGTATGTATCAGCATAATACTAAAGCTGAGCTCTTCAAAACTTAGAAGTAATAATACATATGCGAGATCTCTTCTCTTATTAAGGGCTTCTAAATAAGAGTAAATGATATTTTATAACTAATTGCCATATTTAAAGAGAAAACAACCACCAAAACGAAACAAAAGGAATAAAAATACAGCAACAGTCATATAGCACACTAAATTCACGTTGTGTCTCAAAACAAAGCATGGATTATACTTTTGATAGTTGGAGACATTATTCATGTGAATTTAAAAGACAAGAAAGTGTGTGATATACCAGCAAACCAAGCTGAACTCAAACAAGAAGAAAAACCCAAGTGAAAACATAGACAAAAGCTAACTGAGATAGTTACAGGGGTGCAAAAAAGACAAATCCAATTTTGACCACAAATCCTTGTGGTCAAAAATACCACACGGTCTGGTGTTTCAGTATTCTCAGCCAGCCTTTTTTGTTTGGTTCAAATTTCACTTACCTTGCTGTCTGTATTAAAAGGAAGCCATTTGTGCCCACAGCGGCTCAACAGGCAGCAGCAGCGTGTTCCACGTCAGCCCGTTCCTCGAGCCCGTCCATGCTCCATGCCAGAGTGCTTCCGAGCTGCTGCTTCAGCCATTGCGTGGTGACTGACTCCATGGGGTTAATGGTGCCAATCAATCTAATCACTTCGGCAGCCAAGGATGTGTTAAAAACATTTGAGTTATTCTCCCAACTGTGTTCCTTTCCTTTAAAAAACCCACCTGTGATAGTTTCCAAGAGATGCAAACACACACACGTACGTGAAGAACAAGCTCTGCCTCTCCCACCGCTTGCACTCTGCCTTTTCCAAGGCAGACCACTTACTAGGAGGAAATTTTACTTATTCTGGGGATAGCTAAGGCTTCAGTCCCAGACAGTTTTTATCTTTTCTCTTAAAACTATTCACCTCAAATTATCTTCCTTCACCTAAACCACTATTTTTTTTCCAGGCCTCTTGAAGGCCTAAAATTCAAAATAGAGTCAAGTGACATTTCGGGGACTTATGACAAGCAGGTCATTATTTCTAGTGTTCAAAGGTCGATTTTGGGAGCACAGTATTAGATGGCCAGCTAAGAAAGCGGCAATTTTTAATCTGCAACATAAAGCCCACACCATCTTCAAGAGTGGTAGGCTGCCGTTTCTAAAACCTATGATTCCATCAGCAAAAAGAAAGAGTTCCCTAATCTTCAGTTGATACATTGAGCACCTGTGATTACAGACACAAAATTAGTTCTACAATTTCTGCACCTTCATCTGCATTTAAAAAGATAAATAAGCTGTTCTACAGCTGCTGACTGAACCACAGGAACATTGCCCTGCTCCAAGTCACCAAGTAGCTACCTGTGTATTCCTTCAATCACGAGAATGATTGAACACATCTTATTGTACTAGTACAAAGCACTCCCCAAGAAGTGATGAACTGTCAAAGTTAGTGTATGAATTTTAAAAGCTGGGAAATACTCATGCAGAGCCAGGAGATACTAATAATTTGAACCTTAACAATCGAATCAGCAAAACATTCAGACTCTGACACCATCTGACCTTGGGGTCTCTGCTTTACTCTAACAATTCTGAACTTACATGGAAAAACCAATTCTCGATATTTCCTTGTATCCCATTCCCAAAAGCCTGGGCTCATATTAACTGGTTTTCCAATAAGTTGCATGGCATCAAAAAAACTGCCCAAACCCCAAAAAACCGTGTCATCCACTGTTTCCTATATCAGTTGTCATGGAATATCAAGTCAAGGGCTGCAAACCTTTTCTCCCAGGTAAAAAACCTGTCCTTAAGATACCATGAGACACCTGAAGCTCCAGGAATAAAGCAGAGCTTAACCTTGCCAGTTGTCCTAAGCACGAAGGTAGAGCATATTTGTTTAGGGGCTGGGGGACAATTAAGAGTTGGGGCAACATACCAGAAAAGAAACCATAGCTTTTTCAGTAGCTAAATTTATTTATTTAGTTGCCTGCTCCAATAAAAGCAAACAATGCTTGAAATGAAGTCCTTTGACACTTCCCCCCTGCCACTCTAAAAAGTCAAAACCTATTAAATGCAATAAAATATCACACTGCCCACACAATATTGTACTTGTGAAATGTCTGTCTGAAATGCCTTGCGATAGCTACAAGTTTCTTAGCTTAAATATTAAATTGCAGTTAAGTGGTAGGGATAAAAACTTCAGAAAGTTTGAGGGACATCTTAGCATGTTACTTTCTGAGGAAGAATGAAAGAAAGTATCTTCTGTTGTTAATAACTGTAATCTTGGGAGAAGAATCGAGCTAAGCTTCCTCAGCCAAATCCACTTTAACCAAGCAAGGAATGTTACCTCTTGTGCCCTGGAGGGAACAAATAACGCAGTACCTGTCTGATTCAGAGAAGAGAGGGAGGAAAGAGAAGCAAAATGCATTTTCTAAGTTTTGACCAGTGAACATGCACTAGATTAGACTGTACCAGAACTACAAAATGCAAGTCTGACTAAAAAATGGATTAAGGAACCAGACATTGTGAAGTTCTGCTTCACGTAATGCCCACAGATTTTGCTCTCAGATGAACAACAGCCAAGAGCCGCATAGCAGCGAAGCCCAGCAGAGACAGGCACCTTTGCGATGTGGCTGCGGCCACAGGACAGACAGGACAGCAGGACAGACGCTCAGAAGGCAGGCGGCACAGGCAGAACCAGCTGCTCCCTTCCACGCTGCACACACCTTGGCTAGAATGGGATTGCTGAGCACGAAAACCAGCAGGGAGAATTTATAACTCACCATACGATCTGTGACAAACACGCCGTCCCTCTTAGACCTACACACCTGGTCAGTACGTCTCCATATGCTGCAACATGATCCATCACTACTCCCGTTAAAAGGAATAGGAAACAGTTTGTCAGTTAAGATACCGCAAATGGGAATGAGCAAATTCAAATTTAGTCCCATGTTATAGCCTATTTTTAGGCCACTGTGTGCCTCAGTCCGTGGGTTATATACAGCAGCCTCTCTTAACCTGCTCGGCAAGTAAAACAGGCCATTGATCAGTTATGTGGAAGATAAGTATAAAGTTGAAAATAAATTTTAGAAGTTTGCTTGGCTTTAAACAAAGACTTACGCAAATCTTAAGTGCTGGGAAATGATGACTTGATGAAAACCTCAGCTATCATTTTATGAATTTTATTACCGCCATACAGTTTTGCTTACTGATCAGAGAAAACACACAATAATGTTTTGATAAATAATGAATGTTTCACTTTGTATACTTTCTGAGAAGTCAAAGTGTGGGGGAAAGACAGGTCTATTAGGTTACAATTTCAGTACTGTTAATTTAAATAAGGGGTGCTGAAGGAACAACATCAAATATAATTTGAGCATCAAATTAGCGAATTTCAAAATTACAAAATGAGGCCCAATAGATTTGTACAAAATATTTCAGAGCTGTAATGACTGCAGTTCTTATTCTGTTTCCTACCATTACAGCCACATACCCAACTCTCACTAGATCTGGATGTTCAAATGTATTTTTACCAGGTTTATTCATAGTTGAGAAATACAAATTATTTTTAAAAGACCTCTATTGTTACCTCTGAAAAGCCTGAAAGTAAGTTAAACAATTTAATACTACGCAATGGTGTATAGGTTTGTGAATGCCATGTTGATAATATTGCTCTAAATGGCATCTATTATTCCAACCTGAATGAGGAAAGGAAGGAGGAGGAAAACCATGTATTTTATATGGAACCTATGTGTAGCCAAAATAGCTCTTAATAAAAACTTTGAGGGGTAAGACAGACTGTTTATGATATTCTAATGCAACCTTCTGTATGCCACAGACCACAGAATTCCTCTAGTAATTCAGCACTGAAAAGAGAACTTCCTTCCTACTAAATAAGCTAACGCTGTCAGGTCCAACCAAACACGCCTGAAACTAGAGCATCTTTTTGCTTCATTTACTTTTTCATTTCATGTACAGGCACCGCTGATGGTCTCTGTACAGCTTGTGAAGTAGATCTAAGTAAAATGCTTTTAGTCTTACTGTGAACTGAGTAGAAAACAGAGTAAAATTATCGCAGGGTTTTAAGGTTTTGATACTGGAGGAGCAGTCAGGCAAGAGTACAGTTAGAAACAAACACACTACGGGCTTCTCCTTTTCATGTTAAAACCACAGACGATAGCACAATACCTGGCTTTTAAATTCTCCATATTTTTTCATCAATGTTTCTCACTGCAGCTTTCAGGATGTCTTTCTGACACCAACTCCTGATACTACAAAAGAGGAAATGATGCCAGTCACATTGATATCCAACAGCAAAAGCTGGAAATTAAAAATGTTACAAAGCCAGGGCTCAATCCACTGCTGCCTCACTTGGAGAACTTCTCTCATTTCTTCTCTTCAATACTTCTGCTATATAGCATATATCCTATAAATAAACCTATATATTGCACTGATTGTTATGGCTGAACTGTATATAACCATAAGTGCCGTGATTTTGCAACAGATTTGGGGTCAGAGCTATTTGAGTGTTAATTGTAAACATGATTGTGATATCTTCATAGTTACTTTCTCACTGAAATGTTTGGTAATCCTTAATGAATTTTCTCTCTACATTTCTCCCTTTTAATTACTCTTCATAATTGTTTCTTTTGCACGGAAGAAATACTATTTTTGTATCTGTCCTACTCAGCCTTTTCAAAATGTAGTACCAGTCCCCAAAACGGCACCTCAGTAAAACGGTTAGTAAGAAAATCAAACCAGAAAGAGCTAACACTCAGCTATTTCAATCAGTTCATAGAAGAACCATGTTTTCATCAGTTTTCTGCTTCAGACTGAAAACATCTTTTTGAAGTTCAAAGTCAACTGATATTAAAATCCCCCTATATGAAAAGTAAAGGAAATTCCCAAAGAGCCGTTTATCTGAACGGATGTTTGACAATGCTGGGATTTAAGAGCTACTCAGAGTCCTCCCACCAGTTCCTCCAGTATAACCTAAGATACATTTCTGCAAGTGTATCGTGAGGGAGAATTTCACTCTATATTCTTTCCACCGGGAAGGACCTTTTTTACCACCATCTTTCAAAAATTATTCCTCATATTTCACACAAGTGAAGCCATACTGAAACCAGACTTGATTTTAAAATATTGGTACCCCCACAGGTCATGCTGCTATTATTTATTATTTACGCAAAACCCTAAGCATTACGAGCTTGACAGCTGAACACATCTACTTTGTGCTCTGCGTAATTGAGATGGATTTCAAGACTGAATCACTCTCCATCTGTATTTTTTGAAAGGTTACTGGTATTTCATTTTACTATCACTGGCTCTGATTCTGCAGGTGTTTGTGTAGCTTTAAAATCGTAGAGAAACATTAAATAGTACACTAGATGTAATCCCACTTCAGCAGAATTTCTTGAATGAAAAAAGCTGTTTTCATCCCAAAAGCTGTACAGAGTTGCTTTGAGGAAATGTATTCTCCAAAAAGGCCTTTTTAAATATGCTTCAGTATTTCTTTATATCTACACAATCTTTTAACAGACCCTTAAACGATACAATAAAGAGAAGCTTTAATTAAAAGTAAATATTTTCTTATACAATACCAAGTCAGTTTTGATTTTAGCATATCTGCTAACATTTCAAAATTTCAAATATTGATCTCGGTACAATGATAACATTTTTAAAGTCCATAAAAAATTATGTGCCTAATTTTCTGTTGTGGGTTAAAAAATAGAAATATTTGCTGCTTTTAAGAATTTTGGCCATTTCAAGTGACAGCAACTTTAGTCCTCGAAAGAAAAGTGTCAGTAGCATCACATCCGTCACCTCAACCTGTGCAATACTGAGGGCTTTAACCCAGGGTGCTTAACATGAGCAGGCAGTTTGCTGAGGCGGAAAAGACAGCATCTCAGGGCTTCGCCTGTGTGGAATATTTAGCATGATTACTTAAAATCCTTTCATTTGGAGTACTTCATAGTATCTTTAAAATGAACAAAACTTATTTTCTCAGAGAATAGAGAAGCATTTGGGGTTCCTATTTTCTAGATAAACCCTCATCCCAAAAACATCCAAGAGATTTCCTGAATAAACTCCACATATTTTACGTGCAACTGCATTAAAAAATGTAAACAGATATTACGTATTGCCCAAATATATTCCCAAAACTTTTAGCAAATATTTTGTTACTGTCAGCAGGCACAGCTCTGCACCAAACACACACATGCAAATCAACGCTCCTTCAGGTGGCATCTTTGATTCTGCAATGTCACATAAACTCAAACAAAGAATTATATTTGAGCTGTTCTACAAAAAAATAAAACATTAAAATCAATTTGTTGGCCACAATAGCTCACATCAAGATCACTATAAGGGCTTAACTAGACATTCATTCCTCAGTCTAAAATCTATGTGTTTGAGCTAAACTGCCGCTTTCCTTTCAGCTGGCCCATCTTCCACACCCTGACATGAAAAGCCCCATTTATATGCTACGATGACAGTCTGCCTGAGAGCAAAAGCGCACAGTGTATACCTTACTGTTCAAGAGGAGTAAAACTCACTAAAAGTTGTTATTATCACAAGCAGCTGTTAATGACATAATTAAATGACGAAGCATTTAGCTTACCACTACACTAAACGTACAGTGGCACAACTGTGAAATGAAAAGAGAGCTCTTCAGAGGTGTGCCTCCTTTTATGACAAATCAAGTTCATTACTTCATTAAAGTGATATACTGATGATCACAGACAATAACGAGAGGGATACAGTATTAGTCAGGGAAAGAATGCAAGCTTCTAGTTCTTTGAAAAGGTTTATTTTTCAGCCCACAGAATAAACGAGCATTGAGAACACTGTGCCTGCAAAGGTTATGCAAAGACTAAGTAGAAATTTCCTACTACGAACCTGAAATACAGATTAACTATATTTTTGTGGAAAACAGAGCAAAGTGCAGCTTCTTTCCAGAGCCACTTGCAACTGAGGTTCTACAGTTATTCCGAGAGGCGCAGGCAGTGTGTGCAGAAGTAGAGACAGCCCCATGTGCACACCGCGCTGCTGGCTTGCCTACCTGATGCCATCGAGTCATTTCTATTTTCAAAGTTTCCATCTATAGAGAAGCAGATCCTTCTCCATTTGGCTTTATATCCAACAATCACGGTGCTGTGTTTCTGGATTAGCACGGGATGGGTGAATATTTATTCCCTGCATATTATCAAAGTTTTGTCCCTATTAATATCTCTTATCTAACTGCTATAGGCTTTGGCTTCATACGACAGAATAGACATGAAAAGAAAGATACTGCTCCTAGAGAAATCCTGTCTCCTATTATCCTTAGCACAAAGTAGATTGCTGTTATTGGGAATGTGAATTCCAAGATCTCTAGCCCTGAGACATACTATTATACTACATAGATACTTCTCCTCCGAGAGAAATAAATACAGTCATTTCAATCAGTATTCCCTTGCATACTTTGCATTTTGGGAGATGATATTTAATAGGTATGAATGTTAGCAGCAGGAAGCTTAGAGAAAGTGTAACAGGTAAAGCAGCACATCTTTTGGCCCTGAAAAGAAGTAACAAAAGACTATTACGAGGGTGGGACGACCATCTCTGCAACTGCACAGATTAATGGTATCTAATCACTGAACAAAAAATGTGAAACACTTGAATAGCAATTAAAACCTGGTCTGAGTTCCAGTCTTGCTCTGATATGTGAAAGACCAAGTCCAAATTGTTTGCTTTCTTGAAATACATATTTTAATCAGATTAAACTTTCATTTTCCCCCCCAAATATTTAATATGTATGATGTCTGAAGCTGGTAAATAATACCCAAGTATTCCAGATGGGAATGCTGAGGCATAAGGCACGTAAGTCATTTTTGTAACAGTAACTAACTTGCAGAGTCAGATTGAGAACATCTGTACTTCAGAGCCTTCACAGAAATCGAAGCAGAAGGGACCAAATCATTTGGTCTGACATTGAGCCCACAGGCCATTAAATCAGTCCCAGCACACCTTAGAGAGGGCAGGAGGAGAGGTGGAACAAAGCAGAAAGGCAGAGACCAGAGCAGGGCAAATAACACACACCATTCCCAAAATGGCAGGGAGTTGATTATATGATACACGTCCAGCTGATACCAGAGGACAAATTATTTTCTTTGCTGACCAGAGGACAAATTATTTTCTTTGCTGCAGACAAGGCCCAAAGAAAAAATAAAGGCCCCAGACGATCTGAGAAAAAACCCACATTCCTGTCCTATATTTGGTGAACTGTTATTAACACTGGCATACGAAGAAGACATAGCAGCCAGACACCTGAGGTATTTTCACGCTTATCTATTTCTAGCTGGGTCTATTCTTTGATGCTTCCGAGAGAATAAAAAGCAACAAGCCCTCTTGCCCTTGCTGGCAAATGGAATAGAGAAATGCACTCCATTTTAAGAGAGCTGTAGATATATATTCTTTGTGTACACTTGGAAAAATGTTGTCTTAATGCAGAGCTGCAAGTATTCTCAGGACATCGAGATCAATGCAACGTTCCTCAGAGCCAAGGAAAGCACGGACTGAAGGGAGGGAGTCAGAGCTGGAGATTTCGAGGCCAGTAGAAGTCTATCCCAACCAGCTCGTCTAGGCTGGAAGGTCAGAACACGACAGAAGCCACCTCCTCCTGAACATGTCCTGCATGGCAGGTAACCACTTTACACAAGCTCTGTCACACCAAACCTTGTATCCAGCTAAGCCCCCACTGAAGAACAAGGTTTTCCCACTTGTTCACCCGTAACCTGACACAGTGAAAGTATTTTTTGATTTAGAGAAAACATAATATAACCAAAGATGTCATTTCTTTCCCCAAAAGGTGGAAGAACAGTAATAGCTATAGAGGGGAAAAAACATCACCTTGAAAAAAAAGAGTTTTTGCTACATGGAAATGGAAGCAATTTCAGTGGGGTTTTACACAGAACGATGGAATGTAGCTTTCATCCTGTTGTAACTGGTACCAAAAATTTATGAGATATAAATAATGATCACAAAAAATTCTTATTATATGATCATTCATGTATGTTTGCTTTAAGTACTATAAAAAGAATTTCCTTCTGTTTTTCAAATGTCATTTGTACTTTTCATACAGGTTTTCTCCTTCTAGAAAACTTCTGTTTACAAATTTTTAGTTCTCACCATAGCATGAACTAGATAGTTCTCCTACATATTAAAAATGATCTTATCAAATCATCCCAGACACCTTTACTGATATTTATCCTTTGCATTAATTGCATAACACCTCAGGGATTCCCCAGTATCCTGCTTCTTGTTGCACATTTAATATTTTATTGTATTGCAGAAATATGAACTGCAAAAGTAATTTCTGAAAGGTATAAATTTGCAATTAATACAATGTAATAAATAACTTCATTTGTGTAAGTGGCTGAATTCAGGCAGCAATGTCACTAACAAATATTAAAAAAAGACTGATCTACAGAAGTTATAAGTGTTCATTAGAAATTTTGCTGAGCACTGTAAGACAGCTATTTAATCTTCTAAGCTAAAGGAAATAATAACAATTAAAAATTCTCATCAGTAATTTTCTCTTTGAAGAACACAGCCACAAGGTCAATATTAAGAGATGTACTACTCATGGATCCGTGAAACTCAGACGGTCTAACACTTCAGTTTATTGGGAATACACATGTAAGATCTTGTTTCTAATCAGATACTATTTATAGATTCTACCAATTAATCCTACTTACTTTCTAACCAAGTAAACCATGTTGACCCAAAAAGATTTACGTGATCCTGATGAATTCAAAGACCGCAAGCATTATTTTCAGATTCTGGGGATTCTTTTATACCTTACTCAAATTTATGAAGTATTGTGATTAAGGTAGAAACCATGATCTTTCCCAGACAGGGTACAATACAGGAATAGTTTCTTCCACTGCTCATCTCTCTATTTGCAATACAACTTTTAAACACTTTACTTCCATGCCTTGCTCTTTAAAGCAGATGGACAGGATCAGATAGGCAAAAAGAAGGTACTTTTGTTTCCATTTTATGAGCAGGGCACAGAAGCACAGCCATTAAAAGTCTTGGCTGAGTTCGGCACACCAGGAAGTCAACAGAGCACTGAATTAAAACTCATTCTTCTGCACTTCAGTCCAGCACCTTCACACAATAAAATAATTTTCTTTCATAGTCATGCAATATTTTTGCTTCATCTCACAGGATGTGGCAGAGACAAATTCTAAATACCAAGAAAGAAATACAACATGATATTTTTGTCAAATTTCTGTAAATTTCAGGTTGTTTCCAATTTATTTGTTCGACAAGAATGCTCTATGCATACCCTACAACCAACTTAGCAAAAAATTACGCAAGTAGGAATAACTCGTGCCCCCAAAAGTATAAGAAATCTCACAGTCTAAATGCTTCCTAAGTGCTTTAATAACTCTGCCTGAAAGTATTAATTGCTTTTGTTTCGCAGTAATTCACAAAACTTATTTCCTTTAAAAGAGTGAGCAACACATTGGTTATATTACAGCAAAAGTACACCAGTCCCAGCTGGGTCACTCTTACACGTCCGTTTTTCTAGAAGTGCAAAAGGAAGGTTCCATTAATGACAATTCAGACCGTAATCCTCTTCCAACCACGTCATTGTAGAATATTAAGCAGATAAAAGAAATAAACAAAAGCTGACAGCAAGCTGAAAGAATATAGCATTTGGTAATGATCAGTCAGAAACAGGGGAACCTACTTCAGTCTGCAAAGTCATTATAATAATTTGTTTAGAAAGCAGTGAAGAAAAAAACCCACCAGTAAATACTTTGGGAACTGCTGGATCAATTTGCAAGTGCTGAAAGCACACCAGCCTCAGAGACTCAGGGACATTTGTATTAAGCAAGAGACACACAATTAAGCTGCATCTCAAGCTAAAACCCTGAGGGCTCCACATTTCATTCCAGTCAACTACTGCTGTTTTTTGGCACTATTTTCATTGCAAATATGAGTAATGTGGGCCCTTTAGTCACTATTAAGTAGTAATCTGGGGAAATCATCCACTTCCAATAATCTTATACTCCAATTTAGGGCACTCTGAAACCACGTAATGAATAATATTGTCGCCAGTTCTCTCCTATAATGACACATGACATATGCCTGCTATTGCTCTTTTCAAATCAAATCCGTGTTGTTTGTTTTTTTTTCCCCCCAGAAAATGCTGTTGTATTCATTTGAGTTTCCTTCACTCATTAGATGAAGAAGTAAATTTCTCTTTCATAAGCAAGACACTCATTGCTAACTTGGCATTCAGAAAGCAGTGGATTCCCTTGCAATCAAAAAAACCCCTTTTTTTCAAGTGAGTAACACCGTGTCAGGTTACAAGTTACTCATGAATAATAAACAATGCATTTTCACTGTAAATTAGAAACTAATAAAGAGAGCTTCCACCGTTCTTGCCCCTCCGCATGGATTTTACCTGTTACTAAGGTCTGCCACCACAGAATTTGCGAGAATGATTTCCCTTTTGACAAATGGAGAAAAGCTTTTATAGCTAAATCAAGCCATCTATCCATTTTTTATGTCTTATGACCCTTTTGTTATTCATAACCATTGGAAAATGCTGGTCAGTAACGTACACTGGCAGAACGTTCTCAGGAATATAGCAAATTTAAACCTATGCTGTCTATAGAAAAAAACAACAACCTGAAACAAATAAAAAAGCCTTTTAAAGATATGCAAAGATCTTATGAAGAAAACAGTCTCAGGGATGAAGGCAGAAAGTTTTTGATACTTCTGCTTTTAATAAATTGAAAACGCAACCTTTATCTTACCTATAAAAGATGGTTTAAAGATATACTTTACCAAAACATTGCTTTTGTGTTTTTCATATAATCTAAGGCACTGCGAAATACACAGCACTTTATCAGAAATATTCCTAAATTATTCTCCGACTTGCTCTGGAGGACCATATCTAAGTTTTAGATAACTGTGTGGATAATTCCTTATTCATCCCAGGCAAACACAATCAATTGCATTCTAGAAATTCAATTTAAAAGTAATTTATCTTACATTAATATTCCAAATTCACAAGATTTCACATAAAGCTATTCTTCCAGCATAGTGAATTTCCAATAGACATTGTTGTTACAATAAAAATGATCCTGAGCAAAATAACCTGCAAGCTGGGTGGTATAGTCTCTGTCTTTGCAGTATTTACGCTGTATGTGTGGTAGTAGGGAAATCTCTCACGTGAAATCTGGTGGAAGTATAATTTACAGCTGAATTTTAAATAATCTATTATACAAAATCTACATAAAAAGACAACTTCGCAGGTGACCTTTTCAAGAAGCTTTCATCATCTTACAGACATGCTGACTTGTTAGTCAACCCGTAGGTCTTCACAGTAGTAAGTGGTGATTTCCCTGTGGTAGTTAGATGATATTTTGCAAGGAGCGATTGCATGGTGCTCATATATTGGGCTGCTTATTTATTTCTTCTTTCTCATACTTTATGACCATTCAAGAGGTAGGTTTATTTACCGTGATTAAGAAAAATGCATGATGGAGGTATCTGCAACTATCAATAATAAAATAAAATATAAGGTTGATTCATTAGTGATCTCACATTTCTTGACACTTTAATCGGGCTGCTGTATTTATCCAAGGAGGGGGCAATGCAATTACAGATTGTAGTCTCATTTCTATAGGTAAGCTTTATCACGTTAAAAAACCCCACACTGGGATAAAATTGTTAATATACCTACTATAATGAGTGACTGGATTAGCATAAAAAATGATTCTCTGAATATTATCTACACAGCACCTAACTAATGGTAGATAAAATAAATTAACATTCATTGATACATCCACAAAATAAAAAAGGGAAAACGGAAAACAATCATACATAAGTAACACCCCTAACACCGGGCTGAAATATACCTGTATTAATATTTTGGTGATATAAAAGACACGAAGGTATAAGCAGTCAACACATCCGACAGTTTTGAATATTCTTGGGACACTCTTTCTCATTCAAAAACATAAGCTGTTGACTATTTTCAGTATTTGAAAACATAATGTCCACTATATTTGTTTCCCCTTGACTTAGACTGATGCTGTTTGAGAGACTCCAAATAATCATACCAGAAATCAATTCTTAACTTGTATTGTTCACAATATTAACAGTTAAGGTTAGGTTTTCTGTATGCGATAGCACACACTATTTCTAGTGCAAATTACTTCCTATGTACAGAAAAGGGGTGGTCTTCTCCCTTCGGGAGACTGCAGACTGTGGATCAGGAGCTGCGTGCAAACCCATGGTCTAGCAAGAACGATGGAAATTTGAGATCCACGGGCACTGTAGTTTTAATAGAATGCAATATTCACAGTTGAAACACTCGCATAGGAGCAAATGTTTCAAGGGTTACTCTAAACAAAGGTACGAATTTATCACAGAGTTTTGAAAACCAGATGTTCAAAACCATGCTCTGGCAATACAAAAGCCTGTGTTCTAGTATTCCATCGTATTTTCAGAAAAAAAGTACGTTGATTGCAAAAACATTCCTATAACGGTGTTACAGTTTGCTGTTGTACATTAAAGCCACAAAATCGCATCAGAAAGAAAGCCTCAGAAGTAGAAAAGTAGATAAGAGTAATGATAAACATAGCATATACAGTGTAGAATAAAACCCACAACATTCAATTGAAGTGCTTCTATATGACCTTGGCACACTCTATTTCTCATCTCTCAGGTTGAAAATAGAGTTTAAACATTAATTCCCTAAGCTGCAGCACGTTTTCCAGCTCATGCAAAACCAATAAAACTTCTTTAGGTTCAAAATCAGCTTCTATTATACCAGTCCAAAACTAGGGCTTTCTCAATTATATATTCCTTCGTGGGTTTTGTGGGTTCCCCCCCCCCCCCTGCCATCTGCTGCCTATATTTGTACCAGTAGTAACTCCACTATACTCAGCAGACACGTAGTGGTGAATTTAGTAAACATACATATGAAAAATATAATTTCATGCAAATAGATGACCTTTAACTGTAAAAGAAATAAAGTTATATACTCATTTTACTCCTATTACTAGAGGAGAAATTAATTTCCACCAAAGATGCTGAACAGCCATGCCAACCTGTGTAAAACTTAATTATCTAAATTCCCACATATATTTTACCGGAAATACACTGGGTATTCCCTTACGGACCAGAATAAGGTGTGGTCACGTTGCACTCAAATTGTGGGATAGGTTCATAAATTGTTAAAATGGTGAACATAAGAAGCATGCTTCCATTGCTCTGAACGCCTGATGCACTTTCACAATTGGGGTATTGTGAAGTTAATTAGCAGGACATCAGATAAAGACTCACAGTTTACAGGGCCACAATTTGATGACCACAGGGTGCAAAGTGACGAGGGAATAGGACGGAGCTTTTATCATACTTTAAGTAATTAGTTGCATGCAAATTAAGAGAAGACAAATAATACAATTTTGCTTTGTTACATTTGCTTGTGAAATCCTGATTGACCACAAGACCCAAAAGGAATGAATGATACCCTGACTGGATCACTCATTTGTAAGGTCAAGAGTATGTCACAGACTTTGCAGTAGCTGCAGTGTTATTGAAGCCACAATTATATTTATAAATACAGACATACTGGCTTTTAAGAGAAGTTTCTGGCAGCTCACAAACATGACCATGTAAAAACCTTTCACATTCATTGATACAGAAGCTGAAGTTTAGGGATTTTTTTTTTTTTAAATGTTGCAGTATTTTAGCAAATTAGAAAGAAGATCA
Source organism: Chionis minor (assembly GCA_013398295.1). Lineage (NCBI taxonomy): Eukaryota > Metazoa > Chordata > Aves > Charadriiformes > Chionidae > Chionis > Chionis minor. The sequence goes on from VZSF01007115.1 coordinate 2,269,622, forward strand.
AAATAAAAACTCATAAAAAGACTGCACAAGTCCTTTACAGCTCAGAGCAGCAGTTACCTGTTGGTTATTATAAAGGGAAATCCCTCAATTTAATGATCACTGTGTCAGAGCTTCAGAAGCGCATTAGTTGGATGAGTCAGAAGATTTACTTTGAAATACCTTTAACCAAATGACAAACACATCATTACCAACAGACGATCTATAAACTTAGATTTGAAAGTCAGACTTGTTTTCTATCTACAAACAAGGCACCTGAGAAATCACTCAAAACTACTTAAACATTTCAAAGCTACAAAGTTCCTAATGTTTGAAAGTTTTACGTTCGCCTGTAAAAGACTGGGTTTGCTACCAGTAAGCAGGATGAACTTCTCATCCCAACAAAGACGCTGCAAACCATAAACTGAAGTTTCTTATGAAAACTATCTTTTTGTAAGTTTTCTAAAACTGAAAATACATCACTACGTTTCATCTTCAGTAAACATAGCACATTTCATTCAGGTAGTGCAATTTCAGAGTTAGCGTGGCTGTATGTTTTTAGAGAGACGTGTTTAGCTAAAGCAACGAACACTGGATTTTGTTCCTCACTTCCCTGCCTAATCATCAGCAATAGTATCAACCATTTTGTATTTACAAAAGAAATCAGGGCCCTAGAAGTATATAAACACATAGGTTAAAATCAGGGCTCAAACTTCTTGTAAGCCCACACAAATGACCAGTCAGTGGAATCAATGGGTTTGAATCCAGACGCAGGAATTTGTCTCCTGAGCCCCTACTGAAGGCACAGGGCTTTGAACACTACGGAAAGCTTTCCCTCGACGTTCTCCTGATGGGAACTGAGCCCTTTTCCCTTTAAGTCCCCAGTCTTGTGACAGATGGAAAGAAGCAGAAGCACTGTAGGTTCTATGCCCTGCATAGAAGAAAAGCAGCATGCAAAACATAAACCTGATAACAATAGGAATCCAACCTCAAATAGTTTTTGCGTATTGCTCACAGTCAATTTGTACAGTTATTTTCTGAATTATTTGAAGTAGATAGATTTAACCTGCTTTGTGTACATGATTATTAATGACTTTTATCACTATTAACGTTTCACCAAAATTTCATCTATGTGCCTGTCAGCCAAACGTTGTTCTGCTATTCTGGTCTCTGATCCTGTAATTACTTGATAACATTTTTCAATTCATTACAAGTAAAATTCACTATTGTATATGGGACGTAATACCTACAGACCTTTGAGGAAACCAAGTCCCTTTATCGCATCATTATAGACATAGATCAAAATTCAACCTTCTGTTACACCAGAGCGAAACCTTGAGTGGAATGTTAATTCCTGGGGTGGTGATTGATTGGTCTCTGCTCCCATCCCAAGGTAAGTTTCGGTCCAGCAGGACAGCACCAAAGTGTACACGTAGCTTTTCTTACCACATTACTTACAGTACAAAACATTCTGGGCTTGGTTTGCAAAGACAGAGAAACTTTTGGAGTAAGTTACGTTATTTCAGAAAGATCACAAATTTCCTGTTAACCTGATGCTTTTCCCAGTGCCTAGTATGGGGAAAACCACTCAGAACTTATGACTTCCTACTGCACATCTCTGGTTTTTAACTCATAACTTGCTGAGCAGATAGTAAACAAATAAACTATTACACAACGCCCATGCCAAGTTTTTGCTACAGACACAGCTCAATCAAAGCTGTACAAAATCACACCGAAAATCTGCAAGTCAGGTTGCACTACAAACATACTGTACAGTATTATATAAATCTATCGTACTATCTATTTGCATAGAATTAGCATTCTATGAATGCTCTGAACTGTCTGAGCGCAGACAGAGTGCTGCCCTCATGCACCTGTACTCCAGAAAGAGCTCTGCTCCTGCAGGTCAGGGATCTCTTGCATCACATTCTGTCTTGTTAGGTAGACGTGCCCATAGGCTCAGACACATTTCAGGCATTTGCTTTTCAAAGCAACATTGGGCAACAACTTTGGACTACTGGAATTTGTATTAAGAAAGAAAGTTCAATGTTAAAGATGCTTTTTAAAATTCACATGAAACATAACATATGCATACTGCTCAAAATACCGTATGTAGAATGATAGAATAATTTAGATTAGAAGGCTCTCTGCAGATCACTGAGTCCAACACCTTCCCTCTCCCCCAAATCAAAGCAGGGTCATCTTAAAAGTCACATTTCTGTGGTTAGATACCAGCAGAACATTTTCCAGAACCTTCAGAATCATTTTTTGGTCTTGGAGGCAACACAAAACTGTTGAGCTGCTTGAGGGCTACCATGCATTCTCAGACTATTATCAGCCAGGACACATATTACCACCTCTATCACATGCTAGACTGTGTGGCTGTGCTGTCATACGGGCAGCTAGACAATTACGGCCCCAGATGGAAGGGAGCCAGCAGAAGTTTCTCAGGAGTGTGTTGTCTGAACACATCAGCCCATCGTGCAAGTGCGGTTAAGTCTCCGCAGGCACCACTATCGTGTCTCACCCCTCCAAGTTACCTGAGGCATGTCCTATCACCCCAGTGGATGACAGTTTTAGTAGGTAGGTAGACCGGGAAGTTCAGCAATCTCCAGGCTCAAGGATGCACACCTAGGTTTAGAATCACAGCCTGCCATTCCTTCCTCCTCAGTCCCAGAATGGAGCACAACAGTCCTTCCTGAGACACTGGAGGATAAATACACTTCTACTTTGGAAAACAAACATCTGCTAATACAAAGTTATCATCCAGAGCCTCTATTTTAGGAAACCGTTAGGATACAAAATAACCCTGAAATCATTTCCTTTTCCCTTTTATGGACTTACACAGGGGAACTGAATCTATCAGGACCTATGCAGAAGGATTATGACTTTGTCTTGTGACTTTAAAGGGGGATTTTGTTTCATTTGCTACTATTTTCTATCTTACTTGATGGCTGCATTATCCATGTTTCCCGAGTGCTACATTTTCATCCTGTAGGGGAAAAAAAACAAGACACTTCTGTAGAGATCTGAGCTAGTGTCTCTTAAATACAGCATTTAATGCAACTATGTTTTTATTTTCTTCTTCTACTTCCATAACAGTTAGAAAATGGTGAAGATCCTTTTAAATAATGCAACGAGAAAAAAAAAAAAGAAAAAAAAAAAAGAACAGTTCTGAAGCAAACTAGGAAATTTCCTTGCTTTTGTAATGTTTGCAACTTTTTCTTTTTGGATATCCATGCCTGTTTTTCTTCCGAACCAAAAGCTGAGATTGACTGCAAACACACATTAGCCTGGGAAATTAATAGCTGCTCTACCACTGTGAAAACACAGGAAAACATTCAGGACAGAAAATTTGAGTTCACTTTCTTGGATAGACATCTCTGATCAAAGACACCTGGATAACCACAGCCACACTTAAAAGATTTTGGTAAGAAAGTTTTATATCCACCTGCAGTCCCATCCTTTCTTTTGTTAAGAGCAGCACTTACTAGATGATAACAACAATATTTTCTATCAATTTGTCCACATAGAAAAGCTTGGTACAATTTTACACACTGATGTAATAATCCAAGTGAATAGTAGAGTCAGATAGTTTTCCTTCCCAGTTTTGAAGCGGTCCCCACACCCAGCCAGTATTTTTCATTCCAAAGGACGTTTAAACTGAAATTACATATACCTAGGGTTTTGTTCTTGCTTGATTCTGCCATTGCCATGCTGTAATTACATCATGGCATGGAAAGCAGTTCAGTTATGCACAGGTATTACCATTTTTATTAACCAAAGTAACAAGTATATATAATTTACAATTAATCCCCATAAGTATTCAACTAAATACCTCAGAAATTTTGGAAATTAAACCAGTAACAAACAACTATTATTTACTGACATGTTTTAATAAGGTTAGAGCCCTCTGTGTTTTATCTTCTGAAATTATTTTACTCTAGCCACTTCAACTGGTGTAAAATTCTTGACTAAGACACATAGCCTTATTGTCACTCTGAGAAGTAGCGCTTCATCTTATGATTAATGGGCAGCTCCATTCATTGGGTAATTTAAAAATGCAGAAACTTTGCAAGCAAATTAATGGCCTTCAGAAGCCTCAGCCAAATGGCATAAATACAGATTTAGCAGCAATGAAGTTATACTGTAAACAAAATGGCACAAAAGTTAGAACAAGTTTCACAAATTTATTCACCATTTTTACTAGGAAATTAATTTTTAACTAATTCAGCAATATTAGTTTTGTACAGATTGCACTCCTGAAACTTGTCTTCTGACAAACACCTGAAATTTATACTCTCTGCTGGTATTGAAATCACCATTACTCCACCATAACTGTGTTTCAAGTATTTTCTAAAATACTGGTTGCAAGCAACAACCGTAACTCCCGGACGCACATATTCCCTTCCCGTATGACAAACAGACTTGGATCTATAGGACTATGGCAACAGCAAACTGCAAAATCAGTAATGAAAACCAAGAAGTTCCACTAGACAAATTCTTAGAAGAATTAAGCACTTTACAGTAGAAGTTCCTAAGTCGTTTTTACTGTTGCATCACTTATGGACTGATTACTCCATGAAGCCCCAAATGACACAAAGAAGACAAATTAAATGTGTTCCAGGGTCACAACCTCACTTACAGTTGTTATAATCAAGTGAAGTTTCACAATCCTCATTGCGGAAAGAACTGATCAGAGAGAATATTTTCCAGAGTTCTACGTTTACTTCAGCATCTTTTTATTTATACCCATGCAGTCTTTACAGCAAATAATTTCAGCAAATTATGTCTCTATTTTTTTCAGTAACTCTATTTATGATCATAAATACCATCAGCAAAAAAGGGAATCCTAATTACATAGTGAGGCAAATACAGTCCCTGTTCTATATTTGAAAGATTGAAATTGAATTGCAAAAAAGTGACTTAGCATTCGTAGATGCTTATGTTACTACAAAAGAATCCCGGTTTATAAAATCTATGCCATGAGCCATATGGCATTTGTATTGATTTTACTTTCATAAAGCTGGTACCTTTTTATGATGATTTGTAAGTAGATGAGTTAAGTATTTTAATGTATCTGTCTCTAAATATCTATCCATCCAGACTGCTGGCTATAGGGAAGACAACAAAGCAGCTTTTTGTTTCATAGTAATAAAATACCCAGAAAATGTCATCTTTTGAGTTGTTCCTTAGTCATACACTTCCAGCTATTGTCAGAGTTCAGCTACAAAGGGCTCTGCACACAGTCTGATATAAACACACTTTAAAATGTAACAACCCAATCCACACATACGCACTCATCTATTTATAAAGTATACTAAAAAGCTTTCAGAATGTATGCATTCTATGCATACATGTATGCACAAATATTCAAATGCCAATAAGGCATTTGGTACTTCCAAAGTTTTTAACACACCTATAACGTTTTACGGTACTGCATGGTGGGCTGACAGTATTTTCCCTGGCCTGCTGTTCTTTTCCATTTTAGTACACCGCTGCCAAATCAAAAGCCAAACACGAGATATTTTATGCAGGGTCAGGCCTAAGAACACGTTAAAAAAAGCTACTTGTCCTGTAAACAAAAATTACATATTTCTGATCACTTGCATGAGACTGATCAGTGGAAAACAAACAGCCAAGACCCAGAATCACATTTAAATACCCCCTGGATTTTTTAGGTTTTAAAGGTATGGTCACAAAGAGCATGACTGAGGTATTTGTATGTGAAACAGCAACAAAAAAGTCTTCAGTGGAAATGCATACCATTTTACTTGCCCAAGTAAACTCAAGTTCTTGAGAAACACCATCCTATAGCACACTTTCTGAATGGACAAAGATAAGGAAAAAAAACTTATCAAAACTTCCTTTGAGGTTACATTGATTATTTTACATGGAAAATATTTCCTCAAATTCTCCAAGTCAAGCATCTCTGAATTACAGAATCTCCTTACCACTCTTTTTAAAAATGGGGGCCATATTCCCTTTTCGCCAGTCACTGGTGACTTCACCTGACTGCTGTGACATTTTGGAGATGATGGAGAGTGGCTCAGCAACTACATCTGCCAATCCCCTCAGGACTCTGGGACGCGTTTCTTCAGGTCCCGTGGACTTGTGTAGCTTCAGGTTCCTCAGGTGGTCTCAAACCTGATCTTCTCCTACAATGGGAGGTACTTGGTTCAGCCAGTCCCTGCCTGGAGGTTCAGGGACTTGAAAGACGTGGAAAGAGTGACTGCTAGTGAAAACGGAGGCAAAAAACCCTGTTGAGAACGTCAGCCTTCACCTTGTCATTTGTCACTACATTTCCCATCTTATTTATCAGGGGCATACATTTTCTTCAATCTTCCTTTTCTGACCCACACACCTATAGAAGCCCTTCTAACCTTGCCTAATTCCAAATGCCAACTGCGCCTTAGCTTTCCAGATCCCATTCCCACACATGCCGGTAACGTCCCTATATTATTCCCAGGATACATGTCCCTGCTTACATTGTCTGTGCATTTCCTCTTACACTCTAGTCCAAGCAGGAGGTCCTTACTCAGCCATGCTTCTTATGCATGGGAATCAAGAGCTCCTGTGCCGTCAGAAAAATGTCTTTAAATAGCTGCCTTCTCTCTTCTCCTCCTTTAACCCTGAGGGTAGTTTCCGGGGGGGGGCAGGGCATCCAGATCTTGAGATTTAAAACCAAAACTAACCAGTCTGTGTAGTCAAGAATCCAGATGCAGCCAGCCAGTGTCATCTTTAAGAGTTCTGCTCAACTACAGCTACAGCCTAAATGCGTTGGTTCATTACTTTCCGAGGTAACACACCATGCTGAAGCACGTAACCCATTCCAGAAATTGAAGTCGATAGGTGCATTTGCCCAGATCTGGTAACGCTTATTCTCATGCTCACATTAAAGCACAGAAATAGTCACACTGAAGGGAAAGAGTGACTGAAACCCTAATCTAAGGCTTAGCCGACACTTGCTATGCACATAAACTAGGATTTACTGGGTTCTCTTTTCATTTACCTTTCTTTCCACTGAATTGCCTGAATTTTCACCTTGTATAGTACTCCTTGCTTATATCTTCTACTCAGCATATGTACGAATATGTCCGTGAGTTATAACTGGTTCAATCTCTATGAAGTTCCAGACAGTGCAAAAGCCCGATGACAAAGCTTTTCTATTATTACAGAGCTGAAGACTTTGAGTTTAATGCAGCCAACTGGATCACTTTTATTCATTACCTTTAAGCACATTGAAATTAGAAGTTTATCAGTGTATAACATATGTAAGGAAAAACAACCAGTAATCAACTTTCAGCCTCTCAGAGATTAAGGGTTTTGTTTAAAAATAAGGTATTAACATAGTCAAAAACTCATTATTTCAGGAAAACAACATAGCAAGATAGCTGTAAATTTTTAGCTGTTAATGTTAAAGTTTGGATGTAGTTTAAAAATCAAACAAAAATCACCACAAACCCTCACTACCAACACGGCTGTTATCACATAGGTTCTGTTGCTTAGTCTTTTAAAGCTTCAAGAAATCAAGCAAATTCTAGTTATTTAAACCAACACTGTAAACCTGCTATACATGAGGAATTTACTTTCTTTGTTTTAGAACAGCTAGAAAAACAAATGTGTGGGGGTTTTGTTCTTTTATTTATTGCATTATTTTTACTATGTAGATCTTTAAACATGGAAATATGACAAACCGCGCTCAATTAGTGAATCTTCAATCTTTTTATTTAACTGCTTTTCAAACTTTTTGGATAGATAATCGTTTTCAGCTTGTGCCTGGCTTTTGCCAAGCACTGCTACTTTGATTCTCAGGTTTGTTTTGAACACTTTACTAGGAATCATTTATTGCATCCCCGCACCAATGGCTACTGCTTAAATGAATGACCTCATAAACAACACATACTCAAATACGAATCTAAAAATTAATCAGAAGATTGATATACAAAAAGGCAGTCCTGAATGTGGTCGATAGAAGCTTACATTTATTGCTGAGCAACCAAATTAAAACCTAAGATGCCTCTATAATATAGCATGCCTCTGTTACCAAAGTAAAAACGTATTTATAAATAAAAAAGATAATTTGATTATAACAGTGGTCTCTGGTACTAAGAAAATTACAAACTAACATTTATCAGTCTGGAGTATCATATAATAGAGGGCACAGTTTAACTTGTAGCCAGCCCAGCATCAGTAAGTACTCTGATCCCAAAGAGATTTATGCCTTGCCTATGTATATTCACTCTTCGATCATTAATACCATTGACGGTTAAGATAGGTGTTTCGTTGACAAAGTACCAGACTCAGTCCAGCAGAATTACTTACATTAAATGTTTCTGTCAAGAATGCTATTTTTAATTGAGATTGAAATAATGGACTTAAGTGGAGGCTTTTTGTTTTCATTACTTGCAAATCTGACTCTGCTTGATAAAAAAAAAGGGTTGGGTGGGAAGATTCACTCTGATCTTTCCCAGCTTTCATAATAAATCACCATCCCTTGGCAATCATTTACCTTAGTCAAGTTAGTATTCTGTAAGTCAGCTGTGCTTTCTAGCCTTTCATAACATAAAATTAAAAACAATAGAAATTATTGATTAATGACAAGAATATATATGGCCAGTTCCATCGTTTAATAAAGAAAAAAAAATCCATACCATTAAAGAAATAGATTCGGTTCAGCGTCCATCAATGTAAAAATGTGTATGCTTTAGTATTCTCTCAGGAATTTCTGTTTAACCCTCTAGTGTATAACTGTAGTCAGCATTTTTGATTGAAGTTCCGTCATGGTTTGTGTGTTAAACAGAAATGTTATTATTCAAGAAGATGGAAAGTCATACAGCATAATGCAATTCCGTCACAAAAGGGTCAATAACCAATAGTGTGAATTCAGGCCAATGACTTGCTGCTAAAATATTATTTCCTTAAAGCGGAATACATCACAGACTAGAAATACCCTGATATCTGATATTTCATGAGTCAAAAGGACTGACTGTATTAGCCAGGTTATACAAATAACACAAAACACTGGCAATCAGAGCTCAACCTTACAAAGATCATAATGATGCTCAGAAAGTCTGGCATTAGGAGGAGCTGACTTAAATCCTTTCCACAACGTAGAGCGGTATTTCCCACAAATACAGATTTCCGGAGGTGAAATGAAAAGTAGCACCCACAAGTGGCAATGCAATATTAACAGTGCTGTACACAATAACCTCAATAATTATTGAGTAAACTACAGGCAAGTTTTGCTCTTGATTTTCAGTCTATAAATACGATTTGGCCCTAAAACAAATTCAGAGATGGATTTGTTGATTAAGGAAAACAATTGGTCTGGCTTTTTTGATTCTGTTCCACTACTATCAACCTGAGCAAGACCTGACAACAAACACTGTTATATGATTGAATAATTATATTCCCACCTTGGGTAGTGCCGTTCAGGTGCAGAACTGCATCAGTGCCTGCATCCTCAATAAAGACAAACATATTCGTGTACTGGGTCTGGCTGGGATGGAGTTAATTTTCTCTACAGCAGCCCATGCGCTGCCGTGTTTCACACCAGTGCCCAGCAGAGTGTTTGTACCACAGGGGTGGCTGAGCTGCTGCTGAAGAGTGCTAGCACAGCGCCCAGGCTTTCTCTGTTTCTCACCCTGTCCCCGCAGCCAGGAGAGAAGGCGCGGACAAGACTTTTCAGATAAAAGACCAGTTATGTCACTCTGTGAAGTACAAGCATTAAAGGATCTCTGAAAAGAAAGGGATTCTTAAGATTATTTTATTACCTAGTTTACAGATACAAGATAGTTACAGTTCTGTATTTCAGATATTTGTATAATAGCTGAATAAAACCAGGATTGAAAGTATATCTAAAATCTAATGGGGATAAACATGCGTGACAGGGGACGTAATGAAAGATTTAAACGCTTAAAAACAAACACTTAAAAATTAAAATAAGTCCAATAATTCTGGGATGTTCATTGACTCACTGTTAAAAAGCTTTGAATTTAATAAATATTTACATATATGCAATTATGTAAGTAATACACAGTATTAAGTTTTAATCCATACATTTCAAAATCATGAGTTGCATAAAGCGACTCTGTAATGAAATGCAATTGAGAAGAGCCTTTATCCCACTCTGGGAAGCATCAATAAATATAACTCCTACTCTAGCGTGGAAAGTAATTTCACTAACACTTGCCTTGTTTACTTGGAAAGTTATAGGTGAATGTAGTGGTGAGAACCGATAAAATCTTTCTGTGATTAAAGTGGCAATCAATACTTTGTTTCAAACACAGGCAAACAAGTTAAATCCCAAGATTTAAAATACATCTCCCTAGAGTACCTGTATGAGAAATAGCTTTTTTCTGGCCCTTTTCTTAAGTGCTGTCCTAATAAAAGCAAATCAGGAAGACTATTTCTTAATTCTCAAAACCATTCCCAATGCAGATACCACAGCTCTGATATGGAGTCTACAGATTTGCGTGACCCAGTATATTTGCCAATTTTCTCCACAAAAAGTGCCTCACTTCCTTACAGTTGCCTCTTCATTAAAGATCCCCTCACGGGAACTCAGACCAGTATCTTTATCCAGGCTGAGATCAGTTTTTGCCTCCTTTTCATACTGTCGTGAATTTCTGCCAACACAGCAATATTTAGCCAACTAATTTAATATTACTGATTAATGCAAAAAGCCTACAGCTCTAAATCCTTTTCATGTATCTAGTGCTAATACTTGACAGGAATACCAGAAGCAGGAGAGCTGCTATAAAAAGGTAATGTGTACAGATAGATATTTTCAGGTTTTCTCATGAGTAATTGGTCTTTTAGATCAGCTATTTAGCTAGTTTTCTCTCAGAAAACGACAGATTATAACCATCCAGTTAGGTTCTCCTCCAGTTTAAAAACGATGTTGAAAACTGAAGAAGGCTACCATGGTGATAAAGGGACTAAGGCACATCATCTCTGAGGAGAGGTAGCGGGAACAGGCTTGCAGAGTTTGGCAAAGAAGAGGCTAAGAGGCAACCTGCGCTGTAGCCTACCATTACTTGAAGAGAAGTTGCAAGACGGCAGAGCCAAACCCTTTTCAGCAGCCTAAGGTAACATAACAAACTTCACTTGGGTAGGTTGAGTCTGGACAGACACCAAGAAAAAGCTTTTCACCAGGTGGGTAATCCATCAGAGAGATTATATGAACTCCGTCTTCAGAGGTTTTCAAGACTTTGCTAGACAAATCCGTGACTGATCCGATTTAGTGCTGGCATTAGTGCCACTTGGAGTGGAAGATTAGACTTGACCACCTCCAGCGGTTCCACGGAGCCAATGCTTTTATGACTGTGGGATAACACGTAAGGACTGGATTCACCCACATGCATTAACACATCCAGTCTGAAACTGAAAAGGACTTGCTGTAGATGCCTCTTCTAAAAAGGCTCAGCTTTTCAAGATGGGGAAGCAATTTAAATACATACTTGGTATATTAGGAACCAGAAGAGCACTTTAAGCCACTGCAAGTGAGTACAGATTGAATTACACTCCCTGAAGTGCAATAGGGAATACAATCTAATCTCACTAGGTCAATAACGTATTGTGCTAGTAAATCTAGTTTATTTTTTTACTCTACTCTTAGAATTCTCCATTGATTATTTTCATCATTTTAGTCATTTAAATATGTTAGGTCACCTGGAAAACCTGATTACTGTATTTAAAATTACCTAATGCAAAACAAACCAAGTATTTATGCTGCAGAGAAAGAACCCTATACTTTCACAGAAACTGTCAACAGTCTGTCCTGTAAAAGGGTGTCAAGAAAATCATCTAGCTAAATCAGATGCATTAATTTGTAACTCTGAATTAAAACATAATTGGAGGATTATCTTTTTTCTTCTTTGTTCGCAAGATAGTAGGAGCACATTTTGAGCTTTGCTTTGGTTTCAAAATAACTAAGTGATCTCAGTGCTACGGTAATTGCTGGAATACATGCCCTGGTAATCCGAACGCTGACGAGGAAGTCACCGAGATCAGTAGAGGAGAGAGGGCTCTTGAAGATTCCTGCTCCCTAACTATTTCACTAAAGGTGACTTCCTTACAGATATAGAACAGGAAAGGGCAAAAAGAGTTATAGTGAGCCACGTGGTTTGAGAGGTGCCAACATTCACTTCCTTCATCAAACCAGAGCACTGTAAAGAAGCTTCTGGTGATCACTGAAAAATTGGACTGAAAAAAAAGACTAGACTTCTGTTCTAGTCAATTCTTAATGCTTCTCATTGCTTTCTGCCGCCAGGAAGACTGCCACCATTCTTCTATACCTTCATCCCATTAAACCTCTTTAAAATGGTAGGCAACATAGCCATTAGAGCCACGAAGCAACTGAGAACTGCTAGCTCCTCATGAGCCAAAAGAATGGCCTGGATGGATAGTTGCCAGGTTAGTTAAATACAACCTATTTAGGCTGACATCTTTTTTTCATCTCTTTTTTCTTTATGTCCATGACAGAGGATCATCTGAGGAATTAAAAAGCCTAATATACTGACTACTAAAGACCAAGAAGAGAAACATCTCATTCATTACACGTGGTCTCTGTTATTATCGGTATCAAAGCAGAATATGGATTTATGTAATTTTCTCTAGGACTGATAAACAGCAAACCATTACATTTGTTCTCAAATTGGATTAAGTCAGGTGTTTGTTTTCTGCTCTTCTGTCATTCATAGCTACCAAATCCTTATTATACGCTTACCCACCAGTTTCAACTAAAAAGAAAAATATATAAAAAAATCATGATTGAAATTACTTTTTGCTATCATAGACTCAAACAACCCACGGCAAAATTTAGCAAAATGAGTAGTTTAGTACTTGGCTATAAGACATATTAAAATAGGTGTACTTTTTAAATCTAGTGACATGTTTATACACTACCTGTTTAAAATAATTAGCAACTGAAACAATGACCATATGGGGTCATTAGGATAATGATATTAAATGGATACGCAAATTTCCTCACAAAGAAACCAGAGTGTCTGTAAGGAAAGCAAGGTAATTATGACACATGGAACAAATTGAACCGCACCGTTAATAATTTAAACCAGAAATATTTCAAATAAGGAAACAGGAATAATTCTGTTTTTTTAAGTTTTGGAATACCATAGGTTTATTAAGAGCATTGTTGCAGAAATGGAAATGTTAGCTTTTAAAATCTAATTTTGGTGAAGCCTGCGTTCATGTATTTGTAACAAACGATGTATTAGACTCCCTGCAGACAGCATAACCAATGTAACATATGCAGCAGCAATTGTGAAACCTGGTATTTATAGAGAACAAAAACTAATGCACTTGATCCTTCCCCTTTTTTGAAACATATTTACTAGTTAACAGTCCCCCTTTCCTGGACTTGTAACCCTGCTGTTGTAAATGCTGGCTGGCAATATGCTGACTTATGTCAGCATTGAAATTTGGCACCATGCTTCATTAGCTAGCCAACAAAGCAATTCAGGAGTGTTATTGAATCATATACCATTCTCAGTATTCTCCTTTTCTCATTTTTATTTCGCTGTGTGATTTTTTTTTTCACCATCCTATTTCTCAGGAGAGAGAAAAAGGCTTTGTATCCTATTTTTAAAACTATCCCCAGCAGCAATACCAATACTAGTACTTTTACACTGTCTTCTCCCATCCACAAATTCTAATAATACCCCATAGAAACTAATTTAAATTTTACATTTAATGTAGTATCTTAAACGAACAGTGCTGCTAAAAAAAGTTTCTATTTCTGTATATTTAATTCTATTCTCTAGAAATAGAATATATAATTCTATATATAATTATGTAACATAATTCTACAGAAAATTCTATTTCTGTATATTTAATTACTTTCAGTTGGCTTTTAAATGTAACTTTTCCTTCATGATGAATAGTATTAGTTTCTGTTCTTTTCAATATACTATCTTACCACATAACATTTCCCATCAGCAACGTAATTGATCAGAGCTAGACAGCAGTACAGTACTGTCTTTTGGAATTAGATTTACTTTCAATGTAGCCAGTAGGAGCTTGTTGTCAACATAATATTCATATTGCCATATTGACCATAATTTGGTCTTTAACATAGTTACTCAAAAGCACTCCAAAATAGTTACCTGATACCAGAAAGAGGAGATTTGAAAGGATGAAATAACTGAAGAGATTACTAGAAAGTAATTATCCATTTCAATTAGAAGGTAAGATTTATCTTTCCTAGTCCACATTAAGAGTTTAATTGACTGAAGTGCAGTAATAAAATATCGAAAAACTATGTCATTGTCCTGGTTCCGGC